>JH154143.1:3566-43649 GCA_000226015.1 Mnemiopsis leidyi | reverse complement strand
CACACACACACACACACACACACACACACACACACACACACACACACACACACACACACACATGTGAATTATTTAGTGCAGCAGCAATGCTAGAGACTAACGACAGTATCGTTAGAAGTGTAACAATGCCACTTCGACCCAATTAACATTAACACGATTATCTTCCGTGTATATACGCTATTCAGGAAGGTTGTGTACATTGAATGTACACAACACAGGGCTGTTGTAACAATTGTATTGTATACATTAGTCAGGGATTTTGTGTACACACATGTACACTGTACAGTGCATATTACACACCTGCTGTAGCGACTGTGAGATCAGGTTGTACAATGAATTATTTTCACATTAAGATAATAAGATCATATAATATTTTTGTACAGTGTACACACACGATGATCCAAAATACAATTTCGGTGTACATAATGTTGTTATATCACTGGCCATTTACTAATTGAAATCAATAATGAGTCTTTTATGAACTGCTTTTTTAATAATCCTTGCAAGTCATTGGTCTTTATAAAGACAATAGGTGTTAGTTAATAGCAGATACCAGACAGACAAAAATGTTAGAATCCTTTCGCAAAACTTAGAAGATGATACCAATATTTTCTAATCATTATGCATGTAAAATTCAGATGTTGAAAGTTTGTAAAGGTAATCTTTTAAATCACTCTATCATCTTATCACTTTCTCTTATCTTTAAAACTTTTGATCTTCAATTAATTGATCTACAAGGCAACAATACAAGGCATCTTATCTCTTGACTGGCAATGCAACGTTTGTGTCACATCATGAATATAATCATCCCCTAATAGGACTATCGTATAAGACTAGCTTAGAGATATGTCCGAAAACAGAGCCCCCCAGTAAGTGATCTGGCAGTACTGTGCCGTATATAATATAGAGGCAGATAGAAGCAACCTAGTTCGCATTTATCGCTCCTTATGCAGTACACCGTACACAAATATACAACCTGAATCCTCCAGCGCCAGGAAATTGAAAAGCACGATCAATTGTTACACATTCAAACACTGTCACGGAGGAACAACCCATCAGAGATTTCCTCAGATCCATAAACATAACCGGAAGTACATGTTGTTGAAGAGCACGCGTCTTCATTGTGTGTGTGTGTGTGTGTGTGCGTGCGTGCGCGTGTGTGTGTGTATACTTAAAGTACTTAAAGTACTTACACTGTAAACTACTACAACATCGGGAGGTACAGACAATCTTACATCGATGCTTTAGAACGCAATTCGGTAATCTAGTGTAACTGAATCTATTTATCCTTCACAGCAGTGTTCTAAAATTATCTTTAAATAGTCTACAACGTTATTTTGGTCGAGAAGAGGTGTCTACAGACAACGAGAGTCGACAGATCTGAATATGATATTGTAATTGCAGTCTTTTGATGACTCAAGATGGTAAAAGTTGTTGTGTACCCAGAGAACAAAATGACATTAACTAACAACAATTCCAGAAGGCACCAAGTGCAGCTGGCCAACTTCTACCCCAAATATATAAGGTTTTTTTATTAAATTGACAGAGAACAATTTCAAAAGTTCATCGTTTAATGTTATTACTTGTTGCTACAGTAAAAAGATACACATTATAACCATGAGAGACATTCAGGTTACAATCAAATGCATAAAATTGTCAATTATAAGGTAAGTGATCTAACCTGGAGTAAATAGCTGCTGCGTCCAAACATATGTACTGGCGACAAAAAATATCCATGAAGAGGGAATAAAGGCATAAATAAAATAGTCTGAACAAAATGTACATCCCATCAAAACAAACGCTTGCATCTGAAAGAGAATATGTTATGTGATGCACACCACAGAGATAGGTATTTAAGTGTTTGGCTTATTACATTACCACATAAAAACCATTACTGTGCTAAATGTGTAACATTAAAATAATTCTGATTTAAGAAAGACGATGCACCAAGTGCAAAAATTGGTTTATAAAAACATACGCAATTCTTGTATTTGAAGCTTTCAAAGATGCGCTTCAAAAACATCCAACATGGCCAGAGAAATTCCAGTCTGAAATCCAATGCCAAATCCAGAGCAATGACGATAAGCCACATCACAAGAAACTTTATGTATCCAGAAGTTCTGAAATTTATTTTTTACAAGAAGTGTGGTAAAATTTCTCTCTTTGCGAGAATAAAAAATCCTATACAAAAACGAATTAGAAATTATATTTAAATTATTTCAGAACACATTCGTCACAAAATTCAAATTTCAATCAAGATTATTCTTATTGATTTGTTTAATTGCATGTTAGGAGTAAATTATTAAACAAATGATCACAGCATTTGAGAAAAGAACAGACTTTTCATTTACCCATTTTGTAATGATTCTGAAAGCTTTGGGCGCTTCACCAAAGGTTTCTTAAGCCTAGCAGAATCCAATGTATTCTGACTGGCAAGTCGTCTTCTATACATACTTTATCTTGATTTACAAGACTATTTCCATACACACTAAAATGATACATAATAGTTTGTTATTTTATTGTGAAACATCATGAGAATTATCCAGAAAGAGCAATATGCCTTGAATGTAACATAATTTAAAACAAAACTCTGTGAAGCCAATAGTTTGTTGAATAGCAATGATACTAGAAATTTTTGAAGAAACTCATAATAAATCAAATTTTAAAAGAGTAAGTGGGTCCACCAGCAAAGTGAGTTTAAGTAAGAAATAGTTAAAGATAGTAGGTTAATAGGAAGTAGTGCATAGTGTCCATAAGTAAGCCTTCACCTTTAATTTATTTTAGATTAGTGGCTCGGCTGATAGATGTGCCTCAAGCTTGAGAATTTAATTTACTTTTCCTTAAACACAAGATATCAATGCTCAAGTTAAGGATAGCACAACACTTGCAAGCCTGTAACTTGGCTACAAAGATGAACCTGAGTATCATGTATGGGTGACAAAACCAGTGGCTGCTATCCTCTAAATCTCATCAGTTGACAACCATGTTAATCAATTCTACTCACAATTTTTCTTAACAAGTTTTTGACGAGTATTAGTTGATCATTTACAAGTCGCCCGCTGCCAGATTTAAGTCAAATAGGCACATTGTGTCTCTTTTATTGGACACGATATAATAATCACGAGTACAATTGTTAACATTACTGCACGACCAAGATATTGAACTAAACGTTAAAGAAAGAAATATTGAAAATATTCTGTCCCATCCCATTGTGGCAAAAAACTGATTTACTAATCTTAGTTCTACTGGAATGTAGAGTTAGCATTTTTTCGTTTCTGTGATTTTAAATGTTGATGGAAAGGTAGTAAGGTTTTATATTATTTTTCCATTTAGTGCCTTGACATTTTCAATAGGTAGACATGTGTTATGAGTTATGTCACAAATATTACTTACTTATTAACTTACTCTGCAACAACCAAGCGCCAGCTGTGTCCACCATCGTGAACATGGCTTCGATAGCAATCAAGAAACTGCTGTCCAAAGAACAGTGGTCAGACAGTGCACTTGGTGGTGTAGTGGTATCTACCCCGACTTTCTATGCAGAAGATCAGGGGTTGGATTCCCAGATCCGCAAATCCTAGAGGAGTGCGCTAAGGGCATTTGCCTATGCAATCTTCTTCGGTCGATTCAGCCGAATGACCAGGAAACCGTGATTGAGGATTAAATGAGGAGGGTCTCGGTTAAAAGATCTAGAATCTTCCAGGAGCCCCTTCAGTATAACTGTCAAAGCCTGGGTACAGGTGTAACAAATACAAATAAATAGCCAACTGGCCTTTCTCCTCATGATGTAACTTTGGTAAATTTGCAGTTGAGATGTCGAAGATTGCTTACAAAAAGCTCATGTCAGCCATGTTAGTATAGATAGCAGTGTGTGTGGTATCAGTTAATTATTGTTGAGACATCAGAAGCATATAAGAGAACTTTGGCATAGAATCAGGCATACTGGGAAGAACCATGAGGCTTCAGTGACATTTTCTAAATAACTAGCCGGGTAGGCCCACACAACCTGAATGATTGCCACCTCATTCTTAACACTGCATCAAAAAACATAACTCATAACAGTGAACAACATAGGACGTTTAAATGGGACCGATTGCGCGCTGGCATATAGTTTATAATATAAAAGTGTGCCTAAACTGCGCAATGGGTCCTGTTAAACGCCCTATGTTGTTCACCATTTAACGTAAGGTACATCAAATAAAGCATTCAAACCAACAGGCATCCATATTTGGGCATCTAGATGCAAAAATTACCATCAGAACAGTTACTTGCCCGTTACCATGTTTCCCACTGTCAATTTGCATGTGGTCGCCCTGTCACCTAACAACTTAACCAAAACTTCCAAATTAGACCGTGACATACTAACATATTTGAGACTTTATAATGTAGACTAGCCGGGTAAGCCCAGACAATGGGAAATATCACCCACTACTTTTTACCTCATTAATAAACATCAATCCTAACGTAAATTACACTAACGCAAACCATGTTTCTTACAAAAAATTTGCACGTGGGTGCCTTAACAATCATCAAATATGGTATTTAACACAGTGGCGTAACGTAGTAGGTCTAGCCAATCAACAATAATAAATTAAAATAAAAACCATTTGAGCCTTTATGCTCATAAAATCTTATGTCTGATAGACCATTGAAATATTTACATTCCGCTTTCTGGCAACATAAGGGTTTTCCATTAAATACGCATTATGTTTCTCCTTACTCTGCAAATAAGACGTACCTTCAANCTTTTCCAACAAAACCCTTGAAACATCCCAAAAGCTACTTTCATTTACACTATTACACTGCTTCTTATAACTTTCTAGATTAGCTTTAAACATATCAACACTTGATGAGTTCTTAACATAAACGGGAAGGTGGTTCTAGAAAAGCTTTAAAAGGTTCTGCAATAAACCTGGAACTTAAATTGTTCACCTTTGAGTTAACAGGTCCATTTTGTAGGACTTACTGACAATATTACTACCAGATCTACTTAGTCTAAAAACATTTTGTCCGTAATCTACTAACCCATTTACAATTTTGAATGTCACCTCAGTATCATAGCAACAAGAAGGGCTTGGATTAATCAAAAGTATGAAAAATGAAATAGCCAATCACACGGGTCAAACAATTTATTTGTATTTGTATTTATATTAGTATTTGTATTTATATTAGTATTTGAGTTTGTATTTGTATTTATATTTGTAATTTCAACACCTGTACACAGGCTTTCACAGTTATACTGAAGGGTCTCCTGGAGTATTCTAGATCTTATAACAGAGACCCTCCTCATTTAAGCCTCAACCACGGCCCGGTTCCCGGTCATTCGGTTGATTCAACCGAAGAAGATTGCATAGGATAATGTCCTTAGCACACTTCTCTGGGATTATAAAAACACTATTTATCAAGTTATTTGTGTTGTCAATCTCATAAAGCTAATTTAGGTGGCATTATCGGACAATACTTGTAATCAGTAACTAATTACATCAAAAAAGAGCAAAGTAATTTTTCTTTTTCTGGACTTAAGTGCTGTATTGACGAGATTATATCCGTCTACCGTTCTAACGAAACGTTCGTTCAGCTTTAGCTGCGTGAGTCGGGTATCACCGCGACAAGTGCTGTAGTGAACCATGAAATATTTCTATTAGAACTAAGGTAACAATTTGGCACATCAGGTATTGCCTTTGAATAATTCAATTCATACATTGAGGCTTGATGGAAGATCTAAATTGCTGTTACAATCGTTAGAATAAGGTAAATTAACATGCTAATTTTACCAATCGTAAAGAAGCCAATAAATTTACACAAATTCTACAGATTTCTAAGGTAGCAACTGAATAGTAGAAAAAAAGTCCAAACGTAGCGCTTGATTAATTGGTTCGATTTCAGATTTTACTTTATCCCCAGTTAGTATTTCACCTAACCAGGTGCAATTACGCATGCTAAGCGCGGCTGCTACGTTGTCTGACTTTGTTCGACCATCATTGCATTCGAAGGGAGCTTAAAATGACAAGAGGGTGCGCCGCGCTGCTGTACAACTTAACTGCTATGCAGCTAAATAAGCGCAGCCACCTTTTGTGGCGCGCGTGACGCGAGCAAAAGGCCTCTGGTTAGAGCATTGATTAAATAATTTTTGTTTATATTACTGTTCTAACAAAGCGTTCAGCTTTAAATTGAGCCGTAAGGGCGTGAGAGTCGGGTATCACCGCGACAAGTTAGGACAAGGCTTAGCTTATTTGTTATTTTAGCTGCATAGCTGATTCTGATAGCCTAGCATGTAGCAGCCGCCGCGCGCAGCGTAAGCACCAAAAGTTAGGTGAAAGCATAAGCACTTGGACCCAGGTTTGTGGCTGAGCTGGGTAAACATTACAACTATATATAGCTATTTGTATTGCCAACTACGTCGATGCCTAATTGGTCCGCAATTCAAGCTTAAACAAATTAACCAGGTAAGGTGCGCGCAAAAGGGCTCTGGTTGGAGCAAAATCGAGCGCTAGACAATCTTTCGGCTATTTAGCAGTGCACACAAACCTCCCAGTAATTGTTCGCTATCTTGATTTATTTTCCACTATCGAATATAAATTCAGAATTGTTATTCGGAATTTATGATTGAAAATTCTTCTAAAAATATATGAGCCAGTTTTAAAATAAAAAATCATAGTTGTAGGGACGTTTCTTTGGTGCCCCAAACCTAAAACAATTTGAATAAACAAGTGTGAGTACGAGTACGTTTATTTCTTATTCGAAAGACCGGGGATTGATTTCCGCTGATTTAAAACTTCGAAAGTGATTCAAGTGCACATTATTTTGGGGTTGCGCCTATGCTGCGTTGGTAGCTATTACACCAAAAAGTCTAAAACACAAATGAAAAAAGATGTGTACCTCCACCACTAATCAACTTCATTCATATATCCACAGAGGGTGCCATTGTTGCACCAATGGCATGATGTTGCTTGGGACCAAAACTTTCTCCTCTTTGCTAGGATTATACCAGTTTTAAAATTCTTTCAATGAAATCATCGGCAAAAGGGTTATACAGTGTGGTTGGCTCTAATGGATCCACTCTGTTGAACAAATGGATGTTCCATAATCCATTAGCGCCAATGAATCACCATTGTCACTAATGTAATTTATCACATTGAGGCCGCAGGCACCACTGGCACAATTGGCGCCATCCAAATGATCCATACATTGTGAGTAATGATTGAACAAGGGAGTATTGCCATCGTGTGGATCCATTGGTTCCATTTTATTGGATCCAATGGTCGCCAATAGCAATCACCGTTGGTGCCAATGGAACACCAACATTGGCGCTAATGACCATAGGGATCACCATTGGCTCCACTCACGATATTGCCAATGGAACAGCCATCTGACCTAATGTCTACTGAAAGGATATATTGGCTCTGAGAGAGAGAGCAAGAGCGAGAGCGAGAGCTAGAGTGAAACCGAGAGCGAGAGTGAGTAGTAAATACCGAACTTGCAGTAAACCTTTTTTTGTTTTCTACGGCGCTTAGATTGTGTCCTGTTCTAGGGTTTTTTAACCCTCGCCCACTGTATGATAATTTGACAAATGTTGTAATTCATTATAGGTACATTATGAACAGATATCATTGAATGTGCCATTATTCTATGGACTTGACAGGTAAGAAACATTAACTATAATGATGAATTAACAATAAATAATGAATAATGATGCCAGCATCATCACAGTTAATCTCTCAACAAAATACAAAATTCCAAAAATGTATCCAAATATCTCATTAATGTAAATACATTTCTTTTCTAGCTACAAATGGACTATCTTTTAGAAAGCCATTGTGCTTCCTCTTGTTCTCTTAATAATTAACATCTATACTACTTGATTTAATAATCTTCATCAGCCATTTCCCAAAGGTATTCACATATCCCCGCATCCTGATGCTTTGGTTTTGCATTAAAACATCTCGAAATAGATTTTAAAATATTTACTATCTATGAAATCTTAAAGGCAATAAAAAGCTTATTCAGCAATAACATAACCCTATCATTTAGAAAATTCCTTCTAATTCGGTTAATCTTGGCATCTTTGCTCTCTCCTGGTTTACAAAGTTAATTTAATCTAGATCTGGACACCCACTAGTTTGGATAAACCTTGGTTAGCTTTGTATATTTCAATTAGGTCAACTAAGATATTTTCTAAACACTTCTCTGAAGCTTGGTAACTTGCTATGCATTTTTGTTCCTTGTACAGCACTACTTCAAGTATGAGCAAGGAAAAATTTGTAAACCTGTTTAACTTGAAACACAAATCTAATTAAGCATTTTACAAGCCACTTTTAAACAAAGTATAATCATTTTATTTAGCTATGCATTTTTCTATATTGTTGACATGTTGGTGATAAACAGACTGTGTGTTTCAGGAATGTTGATAATAAAAGCACGTCTCGGAGACGAGTACAGAAGAATCCCTATACACAATGAAGACATCACATACGATGAACTTTTACTCATGTTGCAGAGACTCTTCCCAAAGTGCCTCTCTCCCACAGATGACGTGTTACTTAAGTACAAAGATGAAGGTTTGCTTATATTACTGAATTTTTGTTTAGAGACTTGAATAGATTATTAATTTATAAAAAGTTCATGTTTTCATTATTCTAAGTGCATATCTAAATTATTTATTTTGTACCTGTTCATTTATTCTTCACTTGCTTCATTGGGCAACTGGAAAAAAGAAATGGACTCCTGTTTGAAGCAATTCTTCGGTTGAATGTAGTTCATTTGATGGGCTACTGCAAAATACGACTTTCCAAAGCAAAAAAGATATCAATGACCCTTATGATCCAAAATAGTTGACTCCTGTTTGAATTGGAGTATGAGCCGTTGTAAAATGTACAATGTACATCCTCTAGTTGTCTATATTGATATTTAAAACCAATTCCATTGCTCATAATTTGCTGATCACCTTTCTTAATTATGTCCCTCACAATAACTTTATTTTTCTCTAGATGCCAAGGTTCAAGAAAGGTGTGCATGTATTTGCGTCATGTAACAACCTTATTTTCATTATCAATTGTTTGCATAAACTGTATAATTGCCATTGTTTAGTTATAACATATCTTTTCAGACGGCGATTTGATAACAATAGCTGATGGATCGGATTTGATGTATGCCAAAGCTTACAGCAGAACACTGTCCCTCACAATATTTGGTGAGAAAATATGGATCTAACCGTTACTATATTTCGCTCGAGCTCACAGTCACAATATTTTGTAACTTTTTGAACAAACTAATCTTACTGGAACTTTCAAACATTTATATGCAATTCTAAATCAATTTGTCCGCAGTAAAAGGAAAGGACATTCCGGTGGTTGACATCTCTACAGTCCGTTCCATGAGGTCGGAGTTAGTTTCCCTGAGAGACAGAATTAACCGGCTACTCGACAAACTGGAGGACACCTATCCGGAACCGCCAAAACCTCCTCAACACACTGAACCAGTAGAAGGTATTCCAGTAGGAGTAGAACTTTTAAAGGGATTACATAAGCATAAGATTCACAAAAGTTTATTGCTATACACTTAATTTAATATAGAATTTCATTCCCCTTAGAAAAGACGAAAATGGATAGTCCACTAATCAAACAACCAATTGTGGAAGGAATGCTTCAATTTACATCTTCAGCTTCCTGTACATTTGAATTGGTTAATATCATACTACAAAATCTCAGAGATTCAAAATGTTCTCCTTAAGAGCTAAAACTGTAACACAACAAAAATTTAAAAGAGTTAAGGAGGTAGGAAAATAAAATTTAAAAAAAAAGTGCCTTGGAAGGTTTAGTAAAATTTAAAGACTGGCAGGGCAAAGGGACTGACTGAGTTGATGCGAAAAGGTTTAATAGTATTCAACTCATGTATGTATTTATGCTCCCTGTTTTTCAACATTTGAGGACCACATACATCAACGCTGAAAACTATAAATTTCATTAAAGGACTCTCCAGTGTTCGCTAAGTGGCATTTAGTCAGGTGTAAACCAGGGAAAAACTCATCATCATTTAATGTTTAATTTTGATTTATCACTTCGTTATTATTACTAGACCTGATTCTCGCAGAAAAGAAACCAGTTGTTGTAGCAGTGAAGCACGACCCGGCCATGACAGCCGAGTTCGACCCTCTTAACAGCAGTGGACGAGCACCAAACAAACAGGAAGTTAAACCTAGCCAATCAGCTGCCAGCTCGCTATCAAGCGGGGTAAGTACCATCCAATCAGCTGCTAGCTCGCTATCTAGCGGGGTAAGTACCATCCAATCAGCTGCTAGCTCGCTATCTAGCGGGGTAAGTACCATCCAATCAGCTGCTAGCTCGCTATCTAGCGGGGTAAGTACCATCCAATCAGCTGCTAGCTCGCTATCTAGCGGGGTAAGTACCATCCAATCAGCTGCTAGCTCGCTATTTACGGGGTAAGTATTAACCAATCACCTGCCAGCTCGCAAATTGCCATCTAGAGGGGTACCTATCGACCAATCAGCTGCTAGAACTCTCTTAAAAATAATAGTTATAAAACGAAAAAGTTTCATAAAATAGTACGACAGCAATCTTTTCGCTCTAGAGGGGTAAGTTTTAACCAATCACCTACCAGCTCGCTATCGAGTGGGCAATTTCCAAACATTCAGTTTCTAGAACACAGATATTATGAAGTATAAAGCTATTTAAACTAATACGACTACAATATTTTAAGAGCAGTGCGACATTTCAAATGAAGAGTAATGGAGCACGGGGCGAGTACGACATGACCAAACAAACGGTCTCAGTGACACCCAGCCCACAACAACATCCCCCCGGTCCCCCGCCTTCCTCAACTCCTGAAACATCAACTCAGAGTGTGTCTAGTCAGCAGCAGAGTGCCAGTAGTCAGCCTAGTCCTGCTGCCAGTCAACCCAATTCTAATCCTAACTCTCCACACCCCAGTGCTTCGGTTAGTTTGAGTGAGCGTGTGTTTTACTGTGGATTGGAATGATTGGAATTTCAATAGTACTTCTCTACTGAGCAGTTAAATTTCTGATTTTTCTGTTTTATGATTGTAATAACTGCTTCGTTGAGATGGACTTTGATGATTCAAAATCTTAACTTCACGGCTTAACATCAATTAAAAAGTTTTTGCAGTATTTCGTATTTATAGTAGTTAATAGTGACCTAGTATTATTATTTAGAAACATTCCTGTCCCTTGTAGACCAAATTCACAGGTAACGGCCACTAGCGTACATTACCAGAATCACAGATTTGGCCCCGTTCAGGTAGATAGCTAACGTCCTATAATTACCGTCTAATTATCTATAATCACATGATCATCTCCCAACATGCCCGCTGATTTTGCATCTGTATTGCTGTTCCCCTAAAAACACGCATGTTGTGTACGATTGATGTTTCCTATGTACCCTTGGAATGATAACTACGTATTTATCTGCCAGGTGAGTGGAGGGACTGGAGCGCCTAATTCCAATGTTCCTGGCGGTGGAATGCAGCCTCCCACCCAGCAACAACCCCCAACCCAACACTTTCAACACTACCCCCCTCAACATGCTGTAAGTTGTAGTTGTAGTGATCGCTATCATTTAGACTACTGTGATAACGATAAACGTGCAGTTATGATGGAAATGTCGTGCGTTTTACTGTGGGATCGAACTGGTGGTATCAAGACCCTTGCTCATTGGTCAAGGGTGGAAAACTGTCTGTTATTGCTGGTTTTTCATGCAATTTTGTATGACAAGTACACACGCAGTCAGTGCTCACTGTAACGCACGCGCGTATTTGTTCCAAACATTGTGGAACATTGAAACGGACATCGGACAATCAACTGTCGATGAAATGATATCCTTCGATAAAAATTTAAATGTGTTTTTTACATGACCTATAGATTTCTCGAATGGAACCACTATCCATGAATTGGAACCAGCTATCCATAGGGCATTTTTTCGAACCAAAACCACTCTTTATGATACCAGATTGGTAAAACTAGTCAAGGTATTGAAATACAGTGAGTTTGAGACGAATCGGACATATGTCACACTTTTGATGTCACACTTTTGACAAAATATGACGTTTTCAGAACATGCTCGGATTGGGCCAATATTGGTCGCATTTGTTCGGTATTGATGCCAGTAGTAATCGTACAAAGTTTGGAGACAATTGGCCGTCCGGAAATGTGAATTTTTGGGCGTGGTCTTAAACTGGAACCACTATCCATAGAAATTGGAACCACTATCCACAAGTGTGATATTTGGCCGATTCGTCCCAAAGTCACTGTAGACCGAAGTCTTGACTTGTTCTACCCACCTGGTATCATAAAAAGTGGTTTTGACTCGAAAAAGCACCGAGTGGATAGCTGGTTCAAATTCATGGATAGTGGTTCCAATTTCTATGGATAGTGGTTCCAGTTTAAGACCACGCCCAAAAAATCACGCTTCCAGACGGCCAATCGTCTTCAAACATTGTAGGATTACTACTGACATCAATACCGAACAAATGCGACCAATTTTGGCCCAATCCGAGCATGTTACTGAAAACGTCACAATATGTCACATATGTGACGTCACAAGTGTGACATTAGGCTAATTCGTCCCAAAGTCACTGTAGGCAGAGGTCTTGACTTGTTAACCCATCTGGTATCATAAAAAGTGGTTTTGGCTCAAAAAGTACCCAATGGATAATTGGTTCCACTTTATGGATAAATCTATGGATAATGGTTCCAATTTGGTTCCAATTTTCACGAATACATCGACTCTACATGACACTCACATACTAATTATAGGCAATATGATAGATTTTAACTGACAGATAAGAAGAAAATGACATATTTCAACTAAATATTATCAGTTTGACCAGAACATGGTAGCCTACGATCAAAATATGAGATATCACAACCAAACTATGGAGTGGGTTCAAAGAATAGCTGACATGCAGACCAGAAAACAAACTTAGATCAGGCTAAAACGTAACAGACACAGACAGACAGACAGACAGACAGACAGACAGACCGACAGACAGACAACTGTTAACACTTTACTCTGACAGACTTGCTACAAAATGTCTACTCACCCCTTCTCCCGCAGTACCAGTATGTCCCACAACCGCACCAACAACAGAACTACTACGGGACACAACCCCCCACCGCCACCCCTCCCTCCTCTCAAGGCTACTACCCTCAGGGCCCCACTGCCGCACGTGCTGGAAATATGAGCGCTACTGGGGCCGGCTTCCCCCAAGGCTACCCTCCACAACCGTACCCTAACCCAGGGTATCCGCCTAGCTACTGAACTGTGGGAACTGTTGGTTGTCAGTGTGTGAGTTTCGTGGATTTGATTGGGTAATTTGGAGGTTGTTCTGCTCAGAACTTCGTAAAGTATTTTTGACATTCAATGAACTTAGACTGGTACTGTAGTGGTTATGTCTTGTAATGCGAATATTTCATAATCAAATGTAGGTAGACTCCATAATTATCGTTGTGTACGACAAGTATTTTGTGTCTTATTGGTAAAATCTTAAAATGAGGGCCAAAATCTGTTCTGAAGTCGTTTCCTGTCTTCATATTACGATATTCAATAACTTTCCCATTATTATTAAGGAGAAAACGATTATTTTTATGCAATTTGTACATCAGTGCTTAGAATTTTTGTTAAATGAATCAAAACAGGCTAACTTGATGAAATTTCCGACTTAGATGACTTTGTTGTAACTAAAAATGAGTCGCCTGCCCTTCATAAAGAAAATCATCAATTATAAGAATCAGGTCATGACCTATGAACAAATGGTAATGATTTCAAGTGCATTTAGATATTCTAAGTCATCTTCAGGCTTTGGGGATAATTGCCAATTGATTTATAGCTTTCTATCAATCTTGTAAATTGTACAACTTGACTATTTTTGATCTCATTTTGTTTTCATCTTACATGTTTCAAGGAATACTGCCCATTAGATTGGTACTTATACTGTTAGTACAATAAATTTAAATACGCGATCAATTAATTTAGACAGAAAAGTTTTTGATTTATCGGAGATTAAGCTTGGCAGATTGTGAGTTGTCGGTTGAATTTTTTACCTGACATTTTATTTCTAGAACCTTGAAGATATTTTTGTTAAAACTAATTTAAATACTGGGATCTTCAGTTGTTAGCTGAAAGCACATTTTTATTGAAAGATTCAACTTGAGAAATACATGTTTGAAATGTACTGTTTTGATTTTCATTAGACAATAAAAATCGGATTTTGTAAATCATAATATGCCTCGTTTGACTTGTGGACAAAATAAACTTGTTTAATACTTTAAATGTTTATAAATATTTTCTTCGAACTTCATAAATATGATATGGACTTTAACTTCCGATAGCAATAAAATAATCAGGCTCGATCTCATTACATAAGACATTGCGTTAAAACAGTTTTGCCGTTTTAGTATAAATCTCAGAAGATACAAATTTTCTGGTGTATTCTCTATGTCACAATAATTTCCGCGATATCAAATTCTGAACGGTAGAAAATTGTCCATAACCTTTATAAACTTTTTAAAACGTGCCAAGTGAATATGTCGTCAAGAGGTGTTTCTAGTGAAAAAGATGTCGGTAATTCTTACATAAATGATCCTTCTTGCAATCTTTACATTGGTCTTCTTTCTGTACAGAAAATAATAATCTAAATACAACAAATAAATCTAAGTAATATAATACATCACATCGCAACTCTTGTTTGTACAAAACAGCTTGGTCAGGTGACATCTCATCTCGTCTGACAAATCAAACTTCTGTCGGGCAACTTCTCAGTCCGCACTCCAGAGGGTCAAATGAAAGCAGCAGTGCTGTTGGTATCCTGGTTGTACGCGCTTCACACATTCGGATAGACTAGTTGAACTTTGTTGATGGGAATAAAAATGCCCCGTTTCGGTTTGCACTTGAAGTAAGTGTGGTTCTGGTATGTACCGTCGTGGTTGCCCGTGTTGGTGTTCAGCTCGATACCCAGGTACTGACCATCCTTGCCGACAAGACGACCGGCGTACCGGACCGTACCACGCTCGAGGTCGGTACCGCGCTTAAATACTACTCTGCTTCCTAACTGCACTTCGTTAACTGAGGGAGAAATGTTATAATTAGTGGGCAGAGTCAAATTTTTTCAATGGTTTGTTATCTCATACTCTCCATTAAAGCGAAATATTCCCTTAACTTTCCCTTGCTTAAGGCTGATGGCATTACATATTTGATGGCGAAAAATACGAAAAGACTGTAGGATGGTACGTACTGTTTTGAGGTGCCTGAGTAGCCCTGGGTTCTGCCTTATCTGCTTCGTCGTCACTGTCCCGCATTCTCACTCTGCTGCTGGAATGATCGGTATGTTAAGTTAACAGTGAGGTTGTAGGTTGCAGGCCATGATGCTGAAAAACTTAACTGGGTAAGCACAAACTAGAACAAGAAAGACATCACCACAAGATAAGAAGTGCTCTTTCTGAGTTAATGATCGGATCTACCTTATAGTAGTGTTCTTCTCAGGCAAAGTGTAAGATTTGCCGCTGTAAGGATATCTCGTGGCAGGATCGTATCGCCTTGTACTACCAGTTGATCTCATATGATCTATCTGATCTGATCCGTATCCGTTGGTAGATGTGTATCTATTTGGACTCACTCCAGTACCTGAACATAAGACTTTGTATGGCCTCGTCTCTATCACTCTTCTTCTAATTATCCGACGACAAATAAATAAAAACACTGAATACCTACTTAACATTAAGGCGTGGATGGTTGAATTGATAAAGCCATTTCAATTTAGAACGAACAAGTACCATTGTAATTAGATTCCGGTATCTGTTGACGTAACCAGGCGGTTGAATTCCATGGTTTATGTTGTTCAGCACTGTTCAAGTTGTTTACATCCAAATTGTTCTCTTCAAACCCACTCGACCATTTCTTGTCGCTGATCTTCCGTTTATCTGCAAGATTTTCACCAGACTCTGCCTTCATTCTGTCGTAAATGTTTGACAGACTGCTGTAAGGTTTGGATTTGTCGTTGTTGTCAGAGGCTGTGTTTTCCTCGGCTAGATCAAGTTTTTTGTACTTTTCCACAATTGCTAGAGCTTCTCTGTATGTGTCATCTTCGTCGAGAGCTGCTGGAAAATATGATCTAATTAAGGAGAAGCACACCTCAAAACCACAGGCCATATTACAATGGCGGATGTGAAAAGAAGATACACTAACAGTAGTAGGGTAAAAACTAGAATTAGTTTCTCTAGAATTTCATGTCTTGCAAAGCTTTAAACAGCTATCATATCTATAAGTTTATGGTATCTGTAAAATTTAAGATTACCATTCAGAATGTCGTAGAGGAAACAAAATAAAATGTACCTCCAGGTTTAGAATATGGTCGAGAATACTTGCTCTCGTACGTTCCGCTATTTTCGACAGCAGGCTTTGTCTCGAACTCAGATTCACTGTGACTAATCCTTCTGTTGCTCTCTATCAAGTTTTCCGCTAGTTTATCTCCTGCTCTGTCCTTGAGGTAGCTGGACTCTGGTTTGCGGTGGAGCTGGTCCGAGGAGTAATCGTGATTACGTGTTGAGGACAGATAGTCTGTTTTTCGGTTTGGATCGCCCGTGTTGTGTGGCGCTGATTTGCGGGTGTACGGGGTGGATGCCATCACATCTTCGTCATCTGCGGTGTGATGTGTTTACTTCGGTCATATATATACACTACATACACTTCGGTCATGTATATACACTACATGATATACACTACATGATATACACTACATGATATACACTACATAGTAATCTATATTTGGACAGGTGTGATGTGTATCTTTTTTTAAAAAACCGCTAACAGTCACACTCTCTGAGTCCAATATTAGTGGAAATATGGATACTTACTGAAATTAATCTGGCCAGGGACAGATGGCTTGTAATTGGAATCTTCTGACTTGGCTATTAGTGGGTGCTGTCTGCTTGTTTGTCTTCTATTAAGGTAGGCCAGCTGAAAATATGATAAGGATAAAGAAAGATAAAGATAGGAAGAAGAAAAATCTTTTAATAACTTCAGATAAAACCATGCATCAACAACATTTAAGACTACTATAAAGCATGCAAGTTCATGTTAACTGTCACTCCGCAAAACATCTTGATATACTACCTAGGTAGTATCGAAAAAATTAGAATTAGTAAAAAACGAAACTTTTAAGAAAAATCTTACGTCATCATCTTCCTCCCTCTTCTTCCACCTCCTATCTTCCTCTTCAGCGTCCCTCTTCCTCTTGTACTCCAGTTCGATTTCCAAGGAAGAAACTTTGCTCTTCAGCTTCTCTATCATCTGATGGAGGCGAGATGTCGCTCGTTCAGTGTGCTGCTCGACGGAATTAAACTCAGCGATCAATTAGATCAATTAAGCAGTGATAATTGAAAGAGATAAATGGTCGTTGATCAGCAACAAAAGCAGCAGCAAATGATTACTTTAAGGGGGTTTGAAAATGCGTTCCCGATAACTTCACAATTCAAATCTCAAAGAGACCAGGCAAGGGTTAAGAGAAGGATGCAGAAACAGCGGTGACGCCTACCTTCTCATACTCCGCAGTTTGGAGGGAGAGCTGGTTGTTCTGCCTGGTGACCTCCTCGTTCTCGATCGTCAGTCTCTCTACTAACCCTCTCATGTTGTCAGCTGATTGGGACAACTTCTCCGCCTCACCCAACTCTCGTCCCTGTTCCAGGTACTTGCTGTGCAGCTCCGAGATCTGGAGTGCAGGAGAGGTTATTTGGACAGCTGTGAGCAGGAGATTTAGAGAATTTGGAGTGAATAATTTTGAAGTTAGGACGTCACGGTGTAATATCTTTAGTAAGCTTTCAAAGTAACTTAATGGATCAGGGTTTTATAAAGTTCAGTAGGACCTCAGCTTCGAGTTTTTCTGTTGTCTTTTTCATCTCGTTGTTCATACTCTCGTTAGTATTGCGTAGAGTGTCACGCGTCTCCCTAAGTTGGGCTATCTTCTCCTTCCCCCGGAGTACTTCCTCCTCTAACTTCAGTTTTTCTGCCAGACACTCCTCCGCCTAAGATAGAGCGTGTTATGGACGCCGCAATTCTTGTGGAGGAGTCGGGTTAATTTTACATTATGTGTCTGCTATTTGCCCAGGCGAAGCCAGACAAGAGTGAGACTTAACAATTCGAGGAACGCTGTAATGTGATCATTTTTTCCGACGCCTCCCATGAGAATTCTGATGTCTATTTACCACCATTGAAGCATCAAAAACATAGAGGGTGATTCAGCTAGGATGTTACTAGAAGAAAAAGTCTGATTGACCCTCCTAAATTAACTGACCCTGCTAAAATTGACCATTCTAAATCTAAGAAAAAACCGCCAACGATAAACTAACCCGTTGCTCTGCCTCCGCGAGTTGCCGGTGAAGTTTGTCAATTTGACCCTTTTTCCAATCCTCGACTGGATCTTGTCGGGTGTTCCCTATCTTCTTGTTAAAGTTTTGTTCCTGCCGCAACATAGTCTTCCGCAGCTCACTCAACTCCTGCTTCAGTTCGTTGTTTTCTCGCTTCACTATCTCCGCCTCAGTTTGGGGCACCAGCGGTCCGTCTATCACCTGAAGTTTTAGTTCGAGTCAAGACAGTCGCAGACTGAAATTAGGAAGTTTTAACAATTGTTTAGTCTGTAAACGAAAATTACAAAATCGTAAATTAAACAAACCTTGGAAAGGGTACTAAGTTCTTTAGCTTGCTTCCTGTTTTCTATTCTGAGTTTACTGATTTCTGCTTTGAGATCTTGCACCTCCTTCTCCTGATATAATTTAATGTCAATCACAGTTGACATAAAGAGTCTAAGATCGTCCTAGAGACGAAGACATGCACCGGAAAATCGAAACCGTTAACGGTCAATAAGTTTGTACACAATGATGCGGCTAAGTAAATTAAGTTGAAGGTTAAGCAGCGTTGTTAAGGAGCGTTGATCCTGTGGTGAAATCTCAACTGAACCGACCTCAAAAAAGATATCTCGACTCCATTACTTACAAGCTTCGCAACAAGCCAACTATTTCGTGCTCTCATAACAAGCGCAGTACACAGTGCTGGAATAGCGACAAAAATAAAACTATTTGCCAGAACTTGAGCCATTTTCGAATGTACGAAACACGTATTAAGCATCATGCAAGAAGAGGATATCTGTTTTTGTCAAGTATTGTTCGACTTTATATCGAATAAGATAGCATCACTCATTACACTGCCGCGAGTACATGACAAATCATTAATGTTCGAGGTCAAAATAGACTTTGAAATTGTACATCAAGGAATTCGGAGGATGTTTCATGAGAAAAAGTTATTGTTGGTTCATTTAGGTATGCATTCCTTGATTAGTCAGACAGCGAAATTGTTGTCAGGCAGCCATCAAGCAATACATTAGAGTTCAGAGTATGTTAAAGGACCTGCGCTGTACAACAAAACTCTGCAGTACGAAGGTCGAAGGTGCTTCCTTGGCAACCAACGATGTCGTCAAAATAAATATGTCAAAAGTAACAGGTAGCTATAGTGAGATAATAGTACTATTCAGATCTACATAATTCATAACACCATGATCCATTGTACCATCTCGTAGACAAATACGATCACTTAGCTTAATGTTTAGCAGGTAGGTTGCTATGGGAAGTTTAAATCTCAAACACAATAACAAAGACATTAGACATGTACGATAACTTACCTTAGCACGGAACATGGCATAGTAATACATCTTTAACTACAACAATAAACATCCACTCAATTCAAGCTTACAGCAACTAGCAAGGATTGAACTTTTAAAGAGTAGGAATTTTAATGAAAGCGGATATGGGAGTACCACGCACTGGCCGATAGTTAGAAACCAAAGAGTGCATGTCCGTGTTAATGTGTGATGTAATTTAGGTCGGAGCGTTGCGATACATTTAATGCCATCAAGTCATTTGTAATGAAATTCAAAAAGAAATTCGCGCTTCTCCTAACGATTAAAAGCACGAGGTATCTGTGGCATGTGAAGATTTCACGTGCTAGACACAGCGCTTGGACAGTTGGGTTTTAGCACTTCCAGACTATTTGGAGATGGCGCGCGCAGCATCACCGCGTTTGAACGCATGTTGATCTAAGTATAGAATCCCTAACAGTTACGATTTAGGGCAACCAATTCGATAAATGCAGCTCCAACGGTACAATTTCATTCACAGGATACAGCAGTGAATGATAAAGTTTTTATCCTCGAAGGAATCGCAGTTTAACTCCACATTTCCTACAAACGTTTAGCGACATTTAAGTTAAGAAAAAGTGAAATTGCGTCATGTGACGGGTGGATGCTCAGGTTTCCTGACAAAGCATGTCATTAGAGTAGCATAATGAAATAACACGTTAAAGTCGTGCGTCACGTGTTGCAGTGTATGATGTAGCCAATAGTTTGTCTGTTATCTATTTAATGGAATGTAGCCAATATTTTATCTGTTATCTATTTAATGGAATGTAGCCAATAGTTTATCTGCTATCTATTTAATGGAATGTAGCCAGTAGTTTATCTGTTATCTGTTTGATGGAATGACAAGTGAGTAATTTGGTGTATTCTCATACAACTCAATAAGATGATCCGCGTTTAAGATAAAGCTAGGTTTGTTGGAAAAATGTTAACAACCATGACATTATGATGTAGAGATTTAGACAGAACAAGATTATTTTCGTTTTCTTGCTGCTTTCCACATTCTTGTACCACATTTTTTAACACAGCTATTATATTCCAAATATCTGGGCCATACAGTATGGCTCATCCAAAATAAGGCACGTTTCAGAGATTCAGAGAAACTTACTATGGAGCAAGAAAGGAATCCAGGACGCAGACAACAATGCGATAAAGCTAATTTAAATTTTTCTTGGAAGCAATTCGGGTGCTGTATAGCAGTGAGATCCTACGTAAACAGTATGGAAAGTGTGAGAAATCCTCTGTAAACTCTGTCGAATATACTCAACAGTGAGTAATAGTGCTGATAGGTATAAAGAAACTACCTAGATCAAGCTGCATAGCTAAAGTTTCAACAAATTTCTAACTTTGATAAGCATTTTTGCGATCGAATATCTCAGATCACTAGCCCTTAAAACGTTTGTAAACGCAGAAATGCGCTTAATTAACTCTTGAAACAATCCCGCCTAAACGGATACATTCGAATTATATATTTAATGGTACCTAGCAAACTGTTTTTTTGGAAATTGCGAGTGGTTTGTGGACCGAAATTTTATCAGCGTCTTTAACATAAGAAGATGATTAGGAAACATAGAAGATGATTAGAAAACATAGTCTAACTCGAATATGGAACCGGTGCAGTGGTAGCAGACAGTTAATTTCAACTCCCTCTTATTTCCTGAATATCATGTTTATAAACTGATTAGAACTTCCGATATTTGGTAAGGTTCACTAGAAATGGGAGACATCTACCAGTATTTATCATTTCAACCTGAACTTACTTTGGCTAGAACATCAATAACTAGCAGTGATTTACAGCTGAACACTCTTATCATCAGTCCAGATCCGCGAATTAGACATCGAGGCTAAATACTGGAATCAAGCATCGAAATTTAAGGCTCGAGACTTTAAGACAAGAAGAGACAATTTTACTTGTCTTACAGCTGAAGTCAGATTGAATTGGGGACAGTAGTTGCCTTTCTTGACTACAGTTTAAGAAAGCGGATTTGGACTGAAGAAGATCACACAACCTCTAGATCACACAACCTCTAGATCACACAACCTCTAGATCACACAACCTCTAGATCACACAACCTCTAGATCACACAACCTCTTCTAGATCACACAACCACTAGATCACACAACCTCTAGATCACACAACCTCTAGATCACACAACCACTAGATCACACAACCTCTAGATCACACAACCTCTAGATCACACAACCTCTAAATCACACAACCTCTAGATCACACAACCTCTAGATCACACAACCTCTAGATCACACAACCTCTAGATCGCACAACAACTGGGCTAGATTATACCCTGCACCCTCTCACGCAGGCTAGAGGATGGCAAGATGCTGTCTATGGATTAGGCATGCTAATGATGTTAGCACTTGTTATAAAATTGTCAAATACACGATTGAACTTCACCTTTATTAGGAAATCCAGTATTCCATAGCAATCTTGCATTCTTCGTTACCAAAAAAAGCTTAAGTGTCTATGATTTCTTCACGGCTCACAACTTTCAACAACTCTTTATTTATCAAACAGAGAGTAAAAAGAGAATAACTAAACATCAAAACGTCAGAGCTAAAAGACAATACCCGAACATTAAGGCCAGTTTAGCAGTTAGAAACGAAGGAATTACTGTTAGCTTAGTACTAGCTTCTTGGGTATAAGAGTATAGATAGCTTTGTCTGTATAAACTGTCTGGAACATAAAGACATAAGTCATCGGCAGCGGTTAGACTTAAAGAAGTCAGACAGATTTATTGTGAATACGGCATCGTGCGTGACCGGTGACGGAGGATAAAACAATTTCCTCCAAAACAATCGGTATCTTCAAGCCTCTTAACTAATAACTGTAGTCATAACTGACCAGCCGATATCTTCACTTAGCGGAAAAATCGATGAGTTCAGAGATAAGGAGTTATTTGTGATTTGTCAGCTGTTTCTGGCTCACTAATGTCTAATGCATGGCGATGCTGATAATTGTAATCAGCCTTATCATCTCAAAGAAATAAGAATTTCAACACAAACTAAGATATTATCGAGTGATCATTCTGTTTCGATAAAACTTAGGTTGTGAAAAAAGGTTTATGAAGAAAACCATTTAAAAACCTACCTCAATTTCGTCTAGAACCATCTTGGAATGCGACACAATACAGGGCGTAGAAGAACGAAAAGAAAACGGGATTGCTGAACGAAAGTATAATATTGTAAGGAAGTGTACTTAGGGGACGAAATGTTATTTCCAGCGTTTTGATTGGCAGTTCAGAGCCACGTGACTTGAGAGACAGCTGCTCATTGGCTATTAGTCCTGAATAATTACTGACATTGTACAAGTTCAACTCATTAGGGGACTGCAGGCCCCTGAATAATACTGCGGTAGATTATACCCCAAATTTTATCCCCTGGGCCAATAGGGGAAGAGAAAATCGGTCACGTGGGCGGTGATTACCAGCTCTCTTGGAGTTTCCGCGGACTGCCAGCTACAGCAGCTAAAATAGGTCTCCTCTTTACCCGTCTAAAGGAATGTCAAGCTGGCCTGGGTCACGTGACGAGTATAGACTTAATTGGAGGGTAAATTCTTGGAGTTCACAGAGGTAATTGTAATTAAGTTGTACTTAGTTGTAATCGAAGTTAATTATGAATTGAGGATTAAATTTGACTGGTAATAACTAATCATTGGATGAGTTTCATCAGTAAAACTAACATATTAATAATCGTTTATGTCCATGCGGCCATGCACTATCTGCAGCTAATCACGATTAGAATGAGGCTAAGATATCTTCTGAATAAGCACTCATCATATCTCGATTCGCAGTAGATTGGTATACGCTGTCTGTCAGCCATAGTGGGAAAGATGCCAGGCAAAATGATATGTCGGCTTTGTAAATAAGTAATCACTCAATCACTTCGATTACCCATTCAAACCTAAAATCTAATTGAATATTAAAATCTCAGTCATGTCTATCTGGTAAGTAGTCACGTTCACACACAACAGAAGTTGTCACAACATTCCTCTACTCCTCCCATATCTCTACATCTAAACAGTGACGAATACTGACGATATAATGACGATAAACTGACGCAGTGACGCACGTCCGCGTCCCATGACGAATACTGACGAGTCATGACGATTTCCTTGATCTTACAGCAGCCAGGCGATGTCCTTGCAACGTAAGACTTGTACGTAAGTGTAGAGCTAATTAACGTCGTGACGAGAGGATGTGACGTTAGTGCGATGTGTAGCTAGATACAGGACTGACGGAATGTATGGAATGTGTTTGTGCGTAGAGTGTACTTTGTAGAGTTACTTAGAGACTGTTGTTCTTGTTTAGATGTTAAGGTTAGGTTTAATTGCCGCGTAATTTTATGTAAACCTTGTTTTCCTCTTTTTAATTGTTCGACTATAAATAGTATACTACAATAAGAATAGATCAAGTTTTAGCATACATTTTATGTGGAAATAGTCCCTATATGAAGGTATTAAGTTTTGTTTAAGTAATATAATTCAGTTAAATCATCTATTTATCGGTTTATACTATTATCTATTTATCCTATTTTGAGACTTACTTTAACTAACACATTTAAATTTACCCCCAAGCTCTCCAGATTCTAGGATGAACATAATTTAAGAATGATGAGAGCCAAAATGGTGAAATATTCTAGGAAAAAATCGGATTAATTAGAAAATAAATAAAATTCAGACAATCGTACAATAACGAAGATCTTGTACTAACAGTAAGTTTGACTTTCTACGTAGACATCTTGTTCAATCAACGAACTTTTAAAACATGAATCAGTAATTTGATCAAATACAGTGCAAACCTAAACTGCGCGTTAATGCATGAAACTTTGAAACAGAATAAATAATGAAATAGTTTATACCTAGCAGAGTAGCAGAATACAACGAGGCTAAGCAATCAGCAGAATGGGACGGGAACCCCTAGTCACAAAGTCAAAAGATATCACTTTGCCAACTAGGTAGAAGCTACATCTTGCTTTCCAAAATGCTATAATTAAGATAGTGCAAGGGTCTGATTTGACGCAGTATAAGATGATAAGGGTCTGACATTCAAGTGTGTCCCCTGATACTCTACAAAAGAGAGAAAGTGCTGGAAACTTAGCATGATACTCTACAAAAGAGAGGAAGTGCTGGAAACTTGGCATGATACTCTGCAAAAGAGAGAAAGTGCTGGAAACTTACCATACGAACGCAGTGAGAGGTGACGTTCAGTGCACTGGTATCGTACATAAACCTGGGTTAGGAGTACAATGTAGGAGTACAATGTAGGAGTACAATGTAGGAGTACAATGTAGGAGTACAATGTAGGAGTACAATGTAGGAGTACAATGTAGGAGTACAATGTAGGAGTACAATGTAGGAGTACAATGTAGGAGTACAATGTAGGAGTACAATGTAGGAGTACAATGTAGGGAACAAGTAGGAGTACAATGAATGCAGGAGTACAATGTAGGAAAAACTTATTGAGGCTGAGTAATGAGAATACCCGAAACAGTTGATTCAACATTTGTGTAGAAAACAGAGATTCTACATTTTTGTAGGAAACAGATGACAACGGATTTTAGTAAAACAGATTTAAATAGCTGACTACGATAATGAAACCACATCAAAATGGATACCACATCCCTCTATTTCATAATTTCAATTTCCACGCCCTCTTTTGGTTGAAGTAGAATTGCTTTAAAAACGTAAGAAATATCGAGAATCAAGCAGTTTAGACAGTATCAACATCAATTATTAGTCAGTTGTTACCGAGACTTTCATAAGATACAGCAATCAAATACAGCAAGCTTGTTCGATCATATTCAACTTCAAGGACGGGGGCTAAAGTAGGAAGAAACACGCAATATAACCCTTCTTAGGAAGTAGCAGTTCAACAACAACAAGCACGGTACACAACAGTACAGCAACGTATAGTACAGTGGTAAATATTTTCAGGTCTATTTAACTTGCCGCCACAGGACAAGCCATTAGGGGACGGTAACCATGGCAACCGTAACATGTTACCATGACAACCGTCATAGATGCTGCTAGCTGGCATGGTATTGGACCGTTTAGGGGGCTAGGTAGTGTGTAGACTAGTCCAGGAACAGTGGCCCAGAAGAATTACTAGAGGGAGGTAATCACTTGCTAATCTCACAAGCACGCGGTAAGTTACTAGTTAGTGGTAGTTGACTTTTTAGTAACTTTAATTAATAATGTGTTCGAAATTCAAAATTATTAACTACTCTTGTTTAAAGAATTCATAATGAGAGTAGTATTAAATAAATGTGATCAGAACTAAAATTAACTAAATAATCATTCTACTGCAAATTACCGGAAATCAGTATTTTTCGGACGACAAAAAGATCTGCTTAAAGCAGTTCAACGTTTAAATCACCCGACACCAAATTAGAAAGAGATAAGTATCACTATAACCTTGCTAAAATGAATAATCTAAATTTAAATATAGCTCTCAGGTGGAGCTGACAACTAAGGACCGACAAGATGAGATCAACAAATGCGTAGTAGCACGAGCTAGAGTATTTCGATTAGTACTATACCGCGATTAAAGCGAAATACAGACTCCTCGGCCAATCCAGACTCCCTCGGTTAGCCACTACACTTATATTTAGGTTTAATGACTGTCTCTAACTCGGGGAAAATTTCGCCATTTAAATTAGTTGGCAGATTTGGCGCGGAGAGCGGGCTAGACACCGAAAAGCACATCATGTCACCTTGAACACGTGACGGGGAAACACCACATACAATAGCAACTTCAGGATGCACTGTCACTGCAACGTACAGGTCCACAAAAAGGTGGAGTGTGAGTGTTGGTGCCCTAATAAAAGGGAGTTGGCTGGAGATGGTCAAGTAAAATGTTTAAAGTCTGTAAGAAGTAGGACAGGTAAATATGATTGAAGACAATGTGGCTACTTTAATGTCGCAGCTCTAGCTAGGAATAACATTAATTTAGTTACTTAACTTTAAAGAAAGACAAGATGCAGCTTGAATAAATAGGATGTGACGTTTAATATTTGCCTGAACTGATATGGTTTGGGGCAATTAGTTCTCGGGGCACTTTTGAATCCACTACAAAATATCGGCAAACTTGTAATTACAACCAATATTTTGTCTCCGATAACTCATGAATCACCAACTCCCAAAATCTAGACAACGATGCTATATTAACCTTATGATATATAACTACCTGACTCTAGTTATTTTATCCAACCATGCCATGAACAAGGTTTAAGATAACTCGAAAAAACTGAGAAAACAACAAAAACAGGAGAAAGAACAAAACAGCTAACACTGAACAAAGAACAGAACAAAGAACACACGACCAAACCTGTGAAATGGTGATATCGTTAACCAGTGTATAGTCGAGAGCTTTATCACTACTGGTCGCTACACTGCTGGTAGCCACGCTACTGCTTCCAGATATTGGATCCTAAACGGTGAAGTGGATCATACTCAATATAATGATGTGTTGCCAATATTGTTCGTGATATTGTTCAATATTGATAATAACGCGGTAGTTATTATACTGCGATGTTTAAAATTTCAAATATCCTTTAATACAGTTTGCTACATGAACTTTTTGTATTATTATTTCATTACACATAGCCATTGAGACTTATCCCGTGTCGCAAGTAGACTTCAAGTTTGCTTGTGCTAATTCGAGGGACCGCATAACTACAGCTTGAAGTTGACATGCAAGATATTTCACTGTGACAGAAAACTGAGATTCCTGCCAGCAGTGCACGCGTTTACTTGCAATGTTTTATAAGTCCACTGCTTTAAACAACTAATCAGATGGAGTTACGGTCGGTTTATTTAAACTAAAATTGGAATAATGACAAAATTAGCTGTTTCTTGATAGGGCCTGCTCGAAATCAGAAAAAAATTATTCTATGACGTCACGAAAAGTTTATTATTATCTGAGTAATCCGCAAATAAAGATTTATCAAATGGGGAGTTACTAAAAATAGAGTTAATAAAAAATAGGGATAGATGCAGATCTGTGTCTACATCCGTGCAGGAACTTACATGAATAACAGTGGAACTGTCAGCATGAAAACGTCTGTGTCTACGTTTTCGTCGAGATGCAGGTTTGTAGACACTGTCTTTACTGCTTGTTCTGGATTGATAAACAGTAAGATGTCAAATTTATATAGTACGTTATTAGTTAATCTAGAATCCAAAGTTTTTTTGATTGAATTTTTCTGAACATGGTTTATATCTTACATACTGTCTACAACGCTACAGCTTATCATATCCTAGGAAAATCTTTTACGACGTAGAAATTATTAATGACTAAATGAGGACACGCTGTATAGATTGTTAATGACTAAATGAGGACACCGAAAAGGGCGAAAACAAACCTTTCTGCCATTGTAGTCTTAGCCTCTGAAACTTTATTACAACTAGAATCTGAAGAAAGTGGGATGTTATCTTTAGAATCTGAAGAGAGAGCTGAGGGGTCGTCCTTGGGAGAGCCGACACTGCTTTGGTCTGACAACGTTCTTCTTCTTCGTCCTTTACTTAAACCTGGCGCGGGAAAACATGGTAGTACTGGGGTTATTACAACAACTAGGGTAATTCTTCTTCTTCGTCCTTTACTTAAACCTGGCGCGGGAAAACATGGTAGAACTGGGGTTATTACAACAACTAGGGTAATTCTTCTTCTTCGTCCTTTACTTAAACCTGGCGCGGGAAAACATGGTAGAACCGAGGTAATTACAACAACCGGGGTGACTATCGCCAGAATGAGACGCTAGTCAATCACCTAAATTCTACAGTTGTCAAATCATGCTGATTGTAGATCATCACCCTCATTAACTGATTTGTCTCTTTCAACTTTTTGATTTTATCTAAATATACACAATGTAAAGCGAATCAATTGAAAATCACAAAATTACATAAATTTTACTCTTAAAAAAGTCCCGAAAAGAGGGTGATCTAATAAAAATACGTCTCGAATTCTTATCTTTGATCGGCCCTAGTTTCTAAAAGAATCCAGGAACAGTCGATAATGTGCTCGTTCCTTTGGTGCAGTGTAGTTTTTACTCACAGAAGTCATAATTTTATGAATTTTATAATTTTGAAGATAAGCCCGGTTATAAGGGGTCACTTATGTGGTCAAGCGATAGCTGTCTGTCAAAGTATCAAACTCGGATAAGATACATTTAATATAACGTTACACCATATATTTAATGCACTACTACCCGTACGTCTACTAATAAGTTATCATAGCACAATATTATTGTTAAACTCTGCTATACCTATGGTAGTTACCTATTACCCTAGCCCAAATTTCAACTTCCTGTAGTAACTCGGGTAATTTGCTGAATGCGAAAATATAGATTCTGCTAAATATCACCAAGGTAGGAAGCTAATATTAGCTCTGTTCAGTCTTTGTTGATCGGCCCTAGTTACTAAAAGAATCCAGGAACAGTCGTTAATTTGCTCATTCCTTTGGTGCAGTATAGTTTTTACTCACAGAAATCATAACTTTATGAATTTTGGAATTTTGACCAATACAACAAAGACGACAGAATGTTCTCGAAGTTGGGACTGATGGTTCTTCTGGCGGTATACTTCCAACCACTAGCGATTTCAGGGAGTTCAGTCAACACACAATCCTTCTACGTGAAATATCTATTGGAAAGAGGTAAGTAGCATCTCAGCCTCATCATTGTACGCACTGGTCACTGACTTATTAGCATCTTAGCCTAGAAAATATTGCCTTTTAAACTAACTGTGTTCACTGATTGTGTAGCAATTTTACATCAGTAAAGTCTGTCAGTTATAGATATCCTGTGATCGGTGATCAATGCTCCAGGAATCAGCAGTTTCTTGGTCGGACTCTTTGGAATGATGCCAGGTATTGGATACCTCTTCAACATGCTCTTTGACACACAACACTTCTTGTTGACGGAGAAGGGCATGGCACTTTGGAAATATCAGCTCACTTTCGTAGCAGTGAACGTATTTCAAATGATGGGTTTGTACTTTGTAAACAGTTTGAATGAGAAGACACTGGATTTCAACTGTGAAATCCAACTACAATGATAAAATCGTCGACAAAAGCAAAGCTTGCCGTACGCAAGCCCCCTTGAAGTCTGAAAAGATCCTCTTAATGTTTTTTCGAGTTTTGCACTATTTGACTTTTATTGTTAAAATTTTCGTTCAAATTCGCACTGGAATGTCGGTCCGATTTCAATTTTAGCTTAAAGTTGAAGATAAGCCCGGTCATAAGGGGTCACTTAGGAATTTAAGTGATAGCTGTTCGGCTTTCAAACTATCAAGTAATCAAAGTATCAAACTCGGATAAGATACATTTAATATAATGTTACACCATACATTTTATGCACTACTACCCGTACGTCTACTAATAAGTTATCATAGCACAATATTATTGTTAAACTCTGCTATACCTATGGTAGTTACCTACTGCCCTCGCCCGAATTTCAACTTCCTGTTCTCACTCGGATAATTTGCAGAATGCGAAATATATATTCTGCTAAATCTCACCAAGGTAGGAAGCTAATATTTGCTCTGTTCAGTCTTTGATTGTTTTTCAGTTGTTCTTTATCAGCCAGGGAACTGGGTGTTAGCCGCCTTGAAAAGTCCAACTTTTTAAGACGATTAGTACCTACTATAAGTGAATTTAAAACTGTTCAATTGTAAATTGGTAGTGGTAGCAGCACTCGCTTAAAGTTTTAAATTCCAGGGTGTGATTTGATAATAATTACGTATAGGAGTGCCTATATATGCTTATAATAATTACGTATAGGAATGCCGAGTCGCAACAAACGTTCATTACCAACTCTGTAGTATCGGGCTGCTAAAGTTAAGTGTCTTTCTAAAATAAAGTTTAGTGTTATATCTCAAAAACAAGACATGGTAACATTTTCATGATCTCAAAACACGGTCAGAAACTGGGACTGGGTCAGTTGTTTTCCTAGACTTAAATATATTTTGTAACCGCAAGTATTTGGAATAATTAAGCACTCCTTAGGTAAATAGGTTAATCCCTACGATTCGGAATGGCAAACTCAAAGCTTCCAAAGGCGGATATGATCTTTGCCGGATTTTTGGCCAATATCTCTTTGTCGACCATCATCATAGAAGTCACCGATGATGGGTATCTTGGATGGACAAGTTCGGACTTCTGTCACCAGAATGGAATTCCTTGGTTACTGCTCATCATAATATCTGCTGGCGTGACCATTGTAACTTTCTTGAAGAGTAAAGAGGAAAAAGCCGTTCAAGGAATTATTTCATTTGTCGCATCTTTCTTGCTCAACTGCAGTGGAGGTTATCTTGGGTACATGGCAATGTATTGTAGCAGATACAGCGACTTTTACTACGACCATTACTACTACGATTACTCCGAGGTCTTTAGTTTTGATAACATCTACTCCTATTGCTCAATCGCCGTAATGACACTGGTATCTATCGGAATTATTGCTCACTATCTGTCTAACTTCAAGGTTATTCAACAAGCCACCAGAATTCCTGATGCTGAGGTTATGCTGCTTGGAGTCTGCATTAATTTCGCAATTTCTAATATCATTTATTCATCTGGTGGCTTGAATGTCATGTGCAAGATAAGTGGAATCGGAAGTTGGCTGGTCCTATTGGCACTGTCAGTTACGCTGGCAGGTCTTACCTGGATGAAAACCACCGAGAATTTCAAGATCCTACGATCGGCAATTACTTTCATCAGCACGTTCCTACTTCAATTGATCGTAGGAGGCACCGGCCGTATAGCGATAGGTTGTGCGATACATGGAGACCCATACAGCTTAGCAGCTGCTGCTTATCGGTATCCTGTAATGGTGCTCAATGCAGTTTTAGCCCTAGCGATAATGATCCGTTTTCTCCTGGCCAGTCCTCCTGATGATAACCCACCTGAACGCCCAGGAATGGTGATACAAAACGCTGCAGTGAATGCACCCACTGACCAGCCACCTAATTCCTACCCCATGCAACAAACTGACCCGGTCCCCTCCTATCCTCCCCAAACGAATTACCCTCAACAAGCATATCACCTGCCGCATGCATTTCATCCTCAACGATCACCATACACTCCACAAGGATTTAATTCTCAACAAGGATCCGACCCTCCACAAGCATTTTATCCTCAAAAAGGACACAACTTTCTGCAAGGATCTGTTCTACAAAAATCATCTGACCCTCAACAGGCATTCTCTCCTGGCTGCTCCAGCAGCTTACCCTCAATAAGCATCTTATTTTAAAATGTCAGTACTGCATAGTACAGGGGCTACAAGAAAGATTTTTTGAAGACCCTCTTCTTTCAATTTTGTGAAGACTGGAAGAGATTACATGAGTCAAAAACCTCAGTGCACTCTGCTGGAGATGGATAATGAACGGAATGTGATTGTTCGAAACCTGGATCTTTAGCATACGAAGCCAGAGCCTTAACACTACACCGCCAACCCTTTATATGGCACAAGTCCCAGTCCCTTTTATTTTCTGACGTGTCCTCTGTCAGATCTTGTTGCCTTGTGTTGACTTGCTCATAATCTCCAATACACAGACACCCCGGTAGCAAGACAACCTTTTATCTTTATATGGCTGTACTGAGGTCACACAACATTTTAAAAACACTTGGTACTTCCAGTCACTTCCGACAAAATTAACATGATCCTCAATAAGCGTTTCCCCTCTGGAGTCTGCAAGCATCTGATAATCAGAAAACATCTGATCCTCATTAACATTTTAAAAACAATATTTTGGAGGTTTCTGGCTATGACTTTCACCGTGGAAATTGGAAATATTGGTGTATTGGAAAGGTTCACAAGCGTTACACTGTAAAAGCTGGAAGAAGGGTGGTTCGAAGTGGAATAACCTTTGCCTAACACTGAAATTGGTAAAAATGACTCTGCGATGTTGCAAATTTTGATTTTGAATCTGGAAAAATTTATTTGCAGACTGAAGTTTTTAACTATAATTGTCTGAATTCTTAAATTTACAAAAACCCAAAACTTGGGTGTAATGTGTCCGCTTATTTAATCATTTTTGACAATTTTAATATCAAAAGGAGTGAAACTTGGTGAACCCCCTAAATAAAGTCATATATTTTTGCGGTAAAGATACAGTTTACACTTGAGAAGTCACTACTAGTGTTAAACTTTATAGGGTCATAACTTTTGATAGGACCATATTTTTTTGAGGAGGTCAAAAGCTACTTGTAAGGAATTTTGAGTTGGATCGTCAAGGGGGCTTGTGTGCTTGACAACACCAAAATGATCTAAAACGATTTAATATCACCGATTTCATGTGTCGAGTTAAAACTTATACTTCCTTAAACAACAATTACTATTTGCTTCATTCAGAACCCTACTATCCGTTTCAGGCCAGGGTCTGGTTGGACTGATGTCTCAACAGTACAACTCTCTAGCCATCACTATCCTACTCTTCCTACGAGCAGTACAAGGCTATGTAGGTTTCCTGGCATGCAAGGGGGTGGTGGAGGGCTGTAGAGTGTGGTTTCCTGACCATGTCAAACTTACTATAGGGCTAACCAACAGTGGTTATCACTCAGGGGGCGCAGCTTCCATTGTCATAGGTGGTGTGTTGTACGATAAGTATGGGTTTACCATTGCTTTGCTTGTTGCGGGAGGAATTTGTTCTGCTCTGTTTGTGTACAAGTTAGTTGTACTTCCTAGAACTAGTCAGGCTGTTTACGTCAACTCTAACATAGCATTTCACCGTGAGAAGGAGAAAGAATGTCAAATAGATAAGCAAGAAAAGGGTGGCGTTGTATTTGATAAGAAAGTTACAATTGTTGAAAATAAGAATGTCACTTCGTTTCAGCCGGCTTTGGTAGGGAGTGCCGAAACTGTGGAGGATGCCGAAACTGCAGAGGATGCCGAAACAACAGACAAAGAAAAAAGAGGTGACGTAGAGGTGAAGGTGAAAAAGACTGGACTTTCACCCTTACTATTGATCCCGATAGTATCCTACAGCATCCTCGAGGCACTAGTAGGTTTCACTTCAGCCATCACAACACCATATCTTAACGACGAGTTTAACGTGACTGTTTCACAAGGTGGGACTTATCTGTTCGTACTCTACTTCGGGAGATTCGCCGGCGCTGTGACTTCCGGTTCTATCATCCAAAAAGGATGGGTTACTGCTTCTCAGGTCATGGCATTGTCGGCATTCCTGGCGGCTCTTGGAGTCTTCATCCTCTTTCCTAACCAAAAGTTGACATTCCTTTACGAAAATGTGGAAATATTTGCCTACATTTCTGCACTTCTCCAAGGTTTTGCAAACCAGATGTCAACGTTGGCAGCACTGTTTGCGTTCGAGGATGTGCAGGTGAAGCTAGCAAAGCGGGAGATGGATACCCAAACTAAATCACGATGTACGACAATTTGGTTATGTCTTTGGACAGCATTCAACAGGATTGGTCACTTAGTAGCACTAATGGCAATGGAACATCTCACATACGAGCAAGGTGGGTGGATGATGATAGGGTTATGTGGAATTTCTCTGTGTTCCAGCGTGGGAATGGAGGTAGCGTTAAGGAGCACATCTCCAAATCTGCAGTAAAACAAGACAGTCCACAGTGCGGAAGTCACCAGGACACGCAATTCTTTACAATACTCAAAGTTTAGTTTCGTGCCGGTCAATCTTGTTGCGGTAAATGTTGCAGAACTAGAAAGTGGCAATTTCTGAATAACAATCTCAGCAAAACAATTTACTCAGAATTATTGCCGATTGTCGAAGTTAAAAAAGCAAATTATGTTTTAACGGTAAATACTTAAAAAAATGAAATAGTAAACCTGTACTTTGCGAAGAGAGACTGGACATAGAAGCACTGTGTTTCAATGTGCCTCTCTCAACGGGCAGGACTTTGTCCTGACCAGCAGACGAACTTTTAGAGCTCTGTGTAGACCATGTGTCGAACTCTCGACCTGAACGGTAGAAGGTTGACGTACATTAACATATTGAAAGCACATACATTGACATATCGAAATTTACTAGCATGCAATCGATGAATTTATAGTAATTATAAATGCAATATGTTGATGATTTGATACTTGTCATCCAATTCTTTTATTCTGAGCAAACATTAAACAATACAGAACCTGCAAGGTACGATGTGAAATAAACAACTTTTAGCACACAAACTATTAACTATACACAAACTGTTAAGTATATTATATACTTTCAACCAAATGCAAGGTTCAGTAGAATAAGTACACAAAAATACACGTGTTAAATACACAAAATAGACGTGTTAAATACACGAAAATACATGTTTTAACCCACGTGTGACGTGAAGAGTTACTATGGTACCGGCAGTACTAAAAGGGGCGACAGACAACACATCCTCCCCCACCACAAGCTGACCCTCGAACGTCCCCTCTGGTACTACCACTTCCTCCGACTGGAACAAATCGTCCGACACTTTGATGAGCGTGACTTGCGGAGTCTGGTAGAAATAGAGTAGAGTTGACATTTGCCGGCTCCAACATTTCACAATTTCGGATTACGATTATACTTGGTTTTGTTTGCAAATTCTGTCTCCGTAAACTGTTGACTGTCTAAGTACGTACTGATGCATCAAGACATCACTATTCTCCCAATATCACTTAAACAGTGCTTGTTCCCATCTACTCACTTCAAGTGTTGTAGAGAGGAAGTAAATCTCCTCGTCCGGCGTTGTGGGTGAAATGTACTGGAACTTCTTCTTGTTCTCCAACACCACATCCTCCTCGCTCTCCTCCGCCAGGCCAGAGCACGTTGTCAAGTAGTGGTCTTGTAGCAGCTCTTCATTTGGCACAAACTCGCAGCAGAGCGGACATTTCATGCCTGTTTGGGTGGTATTGCAATTATAGATATGGATAGTTTTGTCTTTAATTGGGAATCATATCTATATGAATAAGTTAAATTAGTTAAGATTCGTAATTCCCGAGAATTTAAATGGATAAAGTTGTCGTGTGAATTGGCTTGAAAGGGCAATTATCGCTTTATATGATCTCTAGGAGGTAAAAAGAAAGCAATTGTACTAAAAATACCTTCCGGCTTTGCAAGAATTTGATAACAAAGTTTAACTGAGCTCTAATATCATGACAGGAGTACTCAGCTCCCTAGAATGAAACTGGCCCTTCAATGGTTATAATCAGCTCTAGAATTCCGTAGGAAGCAGATGGTTTATTATTTGTCAGACTTGCTTGAGATTACAGCATGGATGATTTGCAATTCCGTGTAACTCCACATGTTACTTGAGTCATCTACTAAATATCATTTTTTGTTTTGCTTTGGCATCAACAGTGGAGGATCCGTTGCCTTATTTCTAATTTTACTCATTGCAATTCTTACTTCTAATTCTTCACTCTGTTTATGACACCTCACGGCTCCATCAGATCTGTTTATAATGATAAAAGTTCGCAAGGAAACATTGATTAAAGCCTTTACTTGCTGCTTTCGAGAGTCAGAGGAAGTTAACAGAAGGACAGTGGGTAGAGGATTACCGTTGTCATCCCCAACTCCGATAAGTTGTACATTGGTTGGTAAAGATAACAACCATGACCAATCATTTGGCAATAATTGCAGATTGCCCATTGACATCGTTCCGTTGGGTGACGATTATTTTCCATCTGGCTACACAAGTCTACGAATCGAAGACTCCTTTGAAAATTCAAGTGCTCAGTCAAGAGCATATGATTCTGTGAAATTATGTAATAACACAGGTAACAATAATAATGGCCAGAGTATTGACCATACATTGCATGGCTATACCCGTTTGAGTCGGAAAAATCCAAAGAATTCTCCTACACATCAGATTCAAGAAGAAAAGAACTCAACTGACAATTCTCTATTTGATATCGAAGGAAATTATCAAAAGCCTCCCATACCCGTGCCATTCAGTCAAAGCCAATCAGCAAAAATGTTACACCGACCCGGTGATCATACTTCGGTCATAATTGCTGGATCCCCAGTAATCATTCCCAAAGAAGCTTTCCATCCTAAAGTCGCAATGTTACCACCATCCAGAAACAATCGGAGAAAGTCTAAGAAGAATACTGGAGCTGGATCTAGTTCAAACACATGGAAAGATAAGGCAATTCTTCAAGCATCTAGCACTACACCAATCAATGCTAATTTAGCGGAAGCACAATCAAAAGAAGAAAATTTCTTTGAATCAGAATACTATGAGTTAGAAATAGATTTTGATCAAGTGCCAACAGAAAGTTTGTCACACTATTCTGCACTTAAACCCTGTGTTAAACAAAATGGTCCAGTACTTAAAAGGAGATCAGAGTATGACTACAACTTAAAGATTAATAATCCAGACACAGATTTAGGTTGGTGTAAATACATTGTAAACTGTTTCTTGATGAACATAAATTTTTATTTTAATAAGCTATTGTAAATATGAAATAAAAAATTATGCCATGCTTTCAAGAGTTAAAAAAGTAACTTTACATGATGAACAATTTTACAACAAATAAAGAAATAACAAATATTTTTCAGGTATTCCAACAGGCAATCCTTTTAGGGACTGAACTTTCACAAGTACACGCACCAGCTTACCAAGATTTCTTTATGTATGAATTTTAGTGTTTCTGGTTTCAGCAAAGAAACCTTTGTAGAAGTGTAGAGATATGTTTTGATCAACTGATTTAGTAACAAAATAGAACAGCAACAATTCGATCATTAAAAAGAAATTTTATTTTACATACTTCTATCAATGAGAGACTGCCTAGCAATCATTTCAAGTAAGAGATTTTGTCTTTCCAATAAGTTAATTATCTTATCAAGTTTTGTATCAATTCCAGAGGAATTCCCACAACTTGAGCTGCTGTGTTTTTCCGTGGTCTCTAAAGCTTCAGAACCCGCTTTTGCTTTATTATCTTCCTTTACTGTATCTGAACATATCTCACTAATAAGACTAGCAGTGTTTTGTCCATCTGCAGTCACAAAAGCTGGCAAAACGAGTTTCCCAGGCACAATTAATTCTGATTCTTCTTCTCCAGAAGAATCACAAACTGGAATCGGAATGAATGGGTGTCGAGGTTTGCAATCTGCGAGTATTTCTAAAGTTTCCTCTGAAAGTTCAGAATCTGAGAATGATCCAATGCGGGGTGGCTTGTTTCGATACTCCTCCAAAATTTCTTGTGCCTTTTGTTCAATTTCTTCTTCTGTTATGTTGTCACGGATAAATTTGGGGTAACTCATAAGCCCCTTACCTGGCTGATTCCATCTACTAACATATTTTTCATTATATTTTCGCTTTTGTTTTTTCTTTTTACCAAACAAATTTCCTATGTGGTCTTCGAGATTGATCACTTCGAGACTGGTATCTCCTGAAATAGTACCACTTTTGGAAGGAAATGTGAGCAAGATATTATCAGAGTCAAATCTGCGCCTTAATATAAGCAAATTTTGTTCCATGAATGCAAGGCCTGCACATCTAGCCTCAACACCAATAGATAAGTCTTTTTTATGGCTGATTGTTCCATTCTTAAGATGAAAAATGCTTATAACATGCTTGTAAAATCCTGACACACAAACGACATTGCACCTCTCAACGAGAAGAGTTGGCTCATTGTTACCAGGAAGGTTTTTGTCATCAAGCAGTTCCATGTCCCAGCCATATAGTTGCAACCTGGCCTCACTTGATGATCGGTGATTCCGAGGAATCTCCAAACTATCCAAGTCAATGGGCTGATCACCAAATAAGTGCATTGGGCTAAGCCTCCAGTTAGTTTCAAATGCAGCAAGATAACCAAACTCTGTCCTGCAAAATGAAAGCACTCTTCCAGAATCAACAACAGATACTGACTCACCAATACAGTGATAAACTCTGCTGCCATCACAAAAAAGCACATCTATCTGCATTTTAGAATCGTCTTTTTCATTAGAAACTTTTAAATTCCATCCAGCTGTTATAGCTGTACACTTTTTGATCTCAGTTATTTCATAAGAATAAGACTTAAGGTCGGTAAGGTTACACACGGTGTAAGTTGAGGTTGAGACAGTAACAACATAGTCTTGAAAGGAACAACATCCAAGGATTGGTAACTTTTCTGGCTGATACTTATGTTTTACGACTTCTGAATCTTTCACAATGTAAACTTCATTTGGCTGGACGACAACAAACTCTCCTTTATCTTCACTATTCCAGCAATCGAGAGTTTGAGGACTATTGTGTTTAAATGATGAGCTTGTCACAATACATTCAGTAATTTTGTTATGAATGTCAGTGTTTACTCTACAAGCAGAAATTCCTGACTTGTCTGGTATGATAAAGCTATTACTTTTTTCATGATAAGTTCCAAGGTGATTAGCCGTAGTCTGTAAAAGTACTTCTCCTACACTCATCTTTGTGATAATCTAAATAAAACAGTTTTAAAAACAAAATTCACTCACTGAAAACTTGTAACTGATGGAAATACTGATGAAATTCAAATTTCCAATGCCTTCATTTTTCATTCTAGCTGCATGAAACAGCAATTAAAGCTGATGGGATAGAGACTTTCCGTAATACAAGACCACACAAAATATCATTTTATGTGATAGAATAAGGATAACCTCATCTTAAATTCAATTTGAAAGATATTGAGGATACATTTTTACCGCATATGTTTTGAAAAATTTCTGAAGAGTGAAATAAAGAAAATTTTGCAGTAAAAGTTATTCATTAAAGCCAGTAATAAGAAATGCCAATGAAACACCTAGGGGACGGAAAAAAATATGATCCCATCTTTATAGTTATGAAATTCTTAAAAGTATAGATTAGATCACTTTTTATAGACAGGTTTAAGGCTTAAACAAGCTCTGAATCAATGGGCAATTAACACGAAATATGGCAAAAATTGCACAGAAATTAGACACATTCAAGCTTTAAATTTATTTTTCGCTATCACACCAAAAGTATAAATATTAAAATTTATTTAAGGTTTTTAGTAGTGGTATCTATCCCGACTTTCTACGCAGAAGATCGGGGTAGGGTGCGCCCTTTTTTCTAAACCTATATGGGCTCAACCCTTATCTGATAGAGCTCAACGAGCTGAAAACGAGGATGCCCTCCTTTTTGAAATTGGACAACGGGAAAGACTACCCCTGGTCGTTTAAAAGTTACGACGATCTAGGATGTACATGTTGCGCACGCGCGAACTCGGACGCTTGCATGCTGCACCTGTCATAACTCACGCGCATTTAGCGCGGCTTCATGGTAACTTCCGTATACATAATGATTATCTAGTCACTGACGTAATGCAGTGCTGGCGACTTTGACAAAAGAGAGCAAAGAGGACATACTCCTGACTAAAATCGACCGAGAAATCGTTTAAAAGCTATCGTCGAGGCTCTAAAATGTGACACTAACT
>JH154141.1:65985-77177 GCA_000226015.1 Mnemiopsis leidyi | reverse complement strand
AAATTGTTATCAGAATTTCACAAAATCAGAAGGAAAATTTTCAAGTAAAAATTCTGTTTCAGAAATCTGGTGAACTGCTGTGTTTTCGCTGATTTAGTATAAAAAATTTCAAAAATGACTGCAAATTGAAAGACCAAAAATCAAGTTTTTTGAGGTTTCCGACTGTGATGATGTCATTATGGTAATTTACCTCTGACATTTAGGAAGGCCACGATGACGAATGATGACGGAGGGGGAGGGGGTAAAAATTACCGAAAATTTGCTAACGTCATAATAAGCGATGTAAGACACGGTGCGAGCAAATAGGCATCATGATAATTATCAAAGCCGTGCAATTCGATTTCACCTACTAGGCGACCATGAAAAATTCGCAAATCGTGGTTTCACTTTCATTTTTAAAAACAATTCGTGTTGGCTTTTCGAGTTGAACTTAAACTTCAAGTTATTCTATAAAGTATGTAACTCTATAAGTATAGATGGTGCTACTTTCTTATTCTTATGAGGCTATGTTGTCTAAAATACATTTAAGCGAATGTGTGACTCGTTTTCGCGGGGATTTTATTGATAATGATATTGATATTGACTTTGGCAAAAATTTGAAATCTTGTGAAACGAAATTTGAATTCGAAATTTGCAGGACTAAGTAGCCCGCGTATCGGTATAGGTCGAACAAAAAATTAATATTATTTAATTTCATTTTACTGATCAAATGCTTGCATAATCATATCTCAATATACTCTTTATTGTGACTCAATTTCAATTGATTTTGAAATCGATTCAATCGCATTTTACTTATTTGAGTTTCTGATCGGCACCGAAGGATGACATTGACAAGCAAATCGGTGTTGATAATAATAATGATAGATTAAGATGATTAAATCAAATTAATTACCTCATGACTGTCGTGTGGAGCGAACTCATCACTTTCTGTCTCGACAGCGCTAAGCGAAGCAGCGTTGGATCTTTCCACCGAAAATACCAGGGTCAAAGCAATCAACACTTTTCCTATCATTTCGTCTGTAGAACCTACTTTAAACTTTACTTTTAGTTTGGGGTTTCTTTTTAACCCCCCATCATTTTTAAGAGAGATGGGAGGGTGGATAACCGTAAAATGTCCAAAAATTGATGAGTTCATAATGTAAAAAAAAAAAAATAACTTGTAAAAAATCTTGTATGTTAACGACCATTTATAGGTTTAGGTTTTATTAGTGATATGTACTAATTTGAGCGGTTCAGTCCTATAATAAGTAGCACTAGCAGTAAGTATACAATCACTGCTAAAGTAATCACTAATCTGAAATTAAATCAATGACCGACTAAAGCTGGTAGAAAAGTTAACAATAACATGTCAAAATATTCAAGATCATAACAGTGACAGGATCGTGTCGCTGTCATGATCTTGAATGACTACCAAACTTTTGAATGAATAGTGACTACCAAACCTTTGACTGACTACCAAACCTTTGAATGACTAGTAGTAGTGACTACCAAACCTTTGAATGACTACCGAACCTTTGAATTCTTTATAAGTTTAAGATTAAATAAAAGAAAAGGTTAAGATCTTCATGAGTTCATTATCATTACTTCCTCATGATTTAAATCGAAAATTGCAGCACAACTACTCACTACTATACTAGTACTAAGCTAAGCTTTTATATTTACAGATAGACATATGGAAATTCATGCCCTAGCAGCTGTAAAACTGTGCCAGAACCAAAGTTTTCAACGCAGCAGCAGAACTACTGCTCCACATGACACACGGCAACTAGGATGCAGCTCAGTTGACTGCTGAAGAAAGTGTTCCGTAAGTACATGTTACCCTAATTCTAATCATTCCCTACTTATTTTGATAAAGAAGCTGCTGCACCGTATAAATCCCAGATTGTGACAGTTATTGCACGTCGGCAGAGCGAGACAGAGTGAGATAGAGAGCGAGGGTATATTACCCTCACAGTGGGACTGGGAACGACAGATAGCAGATAATCCCATATTTCTATGAGACATGTTGCGACAATCCTGCATTGTCTGACCTCGGCCGGGGGGAGACCGTTTGAACTGTCAATACGAAATCACCGGTAATTCCTTCCTTGCCGTTATATAGAACTGAAATCGCCGGTATCCGTACAATAAACTCATGACTATACAACATGAGGCGTGCGACGGACGTCACGCTCATTTAGGAGAGATAAACGGGTCACGTGACTAGAAACTTCCCCCGGAGATATTATTACAAGCTATTGCCGGGGTGCGGTGTGGCCGATTGTGGGACTTCAGACAATGCCGGGTTTACCTCTACTTCCCACGTCAAAATACCGCATTGTCAAAGTTGTGTTTTAATTGAGAGCACGTGTTATCCACCACTACTACAATGAATAATAGAGATTGAGCGGAATTGGCCGATTACCATGATTTCATCCCTTTTAATCCGCACATGCTGCCTAGTGCCTCCTCTAAACGGTGCCTATATACGAGCCACGCCACAAACTTTTCTTGCATATCATTACCAAGCTCTTCTATTGAAGCTGTTGTGATAATTGTTTTGGCCGGAGAAGTGTCATGATGCATGTTACACAAATGATCTCCGCGGCTGCAAGGATGATGCAAGAAGTAAAGTTTCGCTTTACAGATACCTCCAGATACCACTGGAAGCGGAAGTTCAAGTAGGAATGTTAGAGTATTATTCTAGGACACCAAGCCGGCATTTTTATTTTTAATGTTGACTTGAGAACGTTGTACGCTGCACGCCCAGCTCCCCGACGTTCTCTGATAATTGGGGCATGAATTAACCACATGTTAAAATCGAATTTCTTCGGAATTCGACGGGCATGAAATGCGTAACAGCGCATGATGATGAAGACAGCAACAGTATATTTAGTAGTATGTTATCAACCTACAATTACTGTGCTCTGCTTGTCTCTCCTTTCTCTACCGTTATACGGTCCCCTCCAGGCCTCCAAGACCAAAGCAACAAAGAAAGAGGCCAGGTCCTCAGCCTCAGGCATGAAGCGTAGAAGCTTAAGTTTCTGCTTATGCGCCGCGTCAAGGCAACGCTGAAGGCCGCGGTGATGATGACGATCGACGTATGTCTGATGGTATTTGTCAACGCCGGCATGCCATTGTCATGGCAACTAAGTTTGATCCAAATGCCGCCGTTTGTCAAAATTTGGGCGTTTGCAGAATGCTGGTCGCTAGTGGTCTCGAACTCGAAGCAAATCAGTAGGTAGGTGTGTGTGTGTAAATACAATACCTTGTATTATGGCTGTGATTATCGAGTCTAACTCTAAACTCGCGTCAGGAATTGGAAACTTCAATCACTTCGATAAATATAATGATTATCTAGATGATAGGCCTGACTCTGCAGCTGTATCTGATTCAGTGTGTATTCAGCTGTATCTGATTCAGTGTGTCATAGTGGTCCAGGCTTGCTAGCCCTGCTGTCGCAAAGCGGCAGTTTCCGGGGCCGCCCTGCTCGCCACGAAACAACTACAAGTCCAGGCGAAATTAGTCATAATCATTGACATTGACACAGCCAGAGGCGAGGAAATACGATAAAAGTTAACTTTATGAACACACGAATATGTTATTTTACAAAATGATGAGGGTTGTTGATAATACTGTTAAAACATAGAATTGTTGTTAAATGCGTCCAATTTGCTCTAATTCTAGGCGATATTTTTGAAATACGTTCAAATACGTGAAGTTTCTTATCATTCAGAACGAAAAAATTAAAATTTGACCCTGTTAAATTTTGTCCGAAATACGTGTAAAATTTGTCCGAAATACACGCGCAGATTTAAATTAAATCCTCCCTCCACGGACCTTCTTCCTCTCCAAACCTCCCTCCACGGACCTTCTTCCTCTCCCATCCTCCCTCCACGGACCTTCTTCCTCTCCCATCTTCCCTCCACGGACCTTCTTCCTCTCCCATCCTCCATCCACGGACCTTCTTCCTCTCCCATCCTTCATCCACGGACCTTCTTTCTCTCCCATCCTCCCTCCACGGACCTTCTTTCTCTCCCATCCTCCCTCCACACGGAGAGGAAGAAGGTCCAAATTAATGTTGGATACACCAAAGTAAAATAAGTGTTAAATAAAAAACTTCTTTCCCTCTTCTCTCCGGCCGGTTCCGGTGTCGGGCAGAGGACAGATCCTCTGTGGTTTCTCTCTCTGAATTTCTAAGCTAGATTTTAGATACGATAAGTTTGTTGCAAATAATTAAAAACTAAATTTAAGTGAATAATTTGTGAGCGGTACCACCATCTCCATGTCAAGTATGAAGATTAGTATAATTATATTAGACGGACTTGGCGTCTCCCCAAAAAGCTTATTTGCAATGTTTATGTAATGGTGAATGAAGTGGTGAATGAAATGAGGACTGTAAAGAACAATGTTGCTTGGGAGACTTTTTATGAGATATCGACCGACAATTATTGAAGAAAGATAGAATTTTAATTTTATGCGATTCATGACAAGATTCGATGCTGCAATGGCCCTTTTTTGTGACAGGCTTAGTATAAGTATAATATATAAGTATAATATATATTTAGTTCACAATAAAAGTCACAGTTGAAAAAATGATGAATCTACATCTTGAGTAATCATAAATTTTGACTTTTAAATAATTCTGAAATCAGCAACACTTGAATAAATTAAAGATCAAGAAAAAATAATAATTTTATTGATATCGAATTATTCACTATAGATTAGCGAAAATGGATGAATGAATTAACTTTTTCTAAATTTAAATTGTAAGTGTAACAGTGTACAAATTTTAAAAAGTTGACTTTCAAGTTTAACTAATTCTTTTTTGTTAGAAGTAAAATGGACTATACTAGATTATCAATTGTCATCCAGTATTAAAGGATTTTCCACAACAAAATAACAAATATAATCTTGATAAAGGCTTTGTGTTTCCACAACAAATCTAATCTTGATAATGACTCAATTGGTCGTCACATCAATCTACTGAGGTCTCGAAATTTTACCGAAAAGCTTATACTATAGTACATTAGCTTAGCGATTTAATAAAACAGCGTGTAAGTTGATTAAGATTTTGTTAATTCATTGGAATTTTACCACAACTATTATCACCTCATTGATCTAATGCAGAGTTTCTCTCAAATTCAGTGTTTCTCACCATCTCCAAATTAATCAATTGTTGTTTTAAAGCATCCTGATGAAATTCATAATTATTATAGCTTCATAAAATCATAATAATTATAGCTTTCAGGTGAAATTAATATTGTTATCAGTTATGAGTGCTCGTCACTTGTGGAAACGTCGCATCACATAAAAAGTTAAATCTTATTACTGAATTAAAACGGAAAACTTCATAAATTATTTGATTCAGATAATTAATGAAACATACATAATTTTGTTGAATAGGCACAGCCTTTACTATTTGATTCAGATAATTAATGAAACATAAATAATTTTGTTGGCACAGCCTTTTATGTTTTTAATGCTCGATGGTATATGCATCGATTCACAAATAAACATTGAATAAGTTTGAGTCACTTCGAGTTCGAACTCTATAATTGGTCCATTTAAGATTGTTCTTGATTGAAATTTCAACTGATACCTCACATTCACAACTGAAATTATTGTCTGATATAGTGTTTTGATTTGAATATCAAAGATTATCATACAAATGATATTGGCCTTGCTGTGACAAAAATAGTTTACTGGTCCGCGATATCTTAACCACCTTTCAAGGATGGCAACTAAATGGTTTGATTTATCAATTTACCGCTATTGCCTAATGCCAACTGTCAGTATGAACACGCATCTTTCTACTAACTTCTTTTAGCTTAAGTCATCGCATTAAATCAATTTTCACTTTGTGACTCAATTCAATAATTCATTATGTCGATTTTTGCAAGAACTTTTCAGTCCCAGACTTATTTATGAATTTCTAAAAGTAAAATCAAATGTTGGCGAAACTGATCACAGCTGGACCATCCACCTTATGATTTTAACACATACTGAGGTGGGACTGACTTAATGTGTGCTGCATATAATCTTTCATTATTTGATAGATGAGAGATTTTGTTATGATTAGTTTTTATTGCTCATGCTTTATCAAAACGCACTTAATATTCTTTATTTTAATTTAATGACCTTTAAATTTATTGCAATTCCTATAACAGCTCACAAAATGTAACATTTACCGCACGAAATCTATGTCGGCGTAATGGGTAAAAGTTATCAGTATGACCGAACGTATAGCTTCAGAATGCTGTAAATTTCTTCATATGTTTTTGCGTTCACCGTTTCCATAACGCCTACTTGCAGCTTTGAAGAGTTTTATGCGAGGTTTGTCAATGACTGGACTGCCCATTGAGGCTCAATGGGTCTAAATATGTATTTACTTAGCCATTAACTTTATCATTAACATTAACTTTAAGAACTTCTTACATACTCTAAAATGCGGCTGAACTGCGCGCTATTTTCGCGCTATAGCATTTGCCTGCAAAAAGTAAAATGAACATTTCAACGCATATAAACTGCTTTGCCAGGCGCTGCCTGTCGAGGGTCGAGTCTTTGAGAGGGAGATGAGAAGTGGACTGATTAAGTTGGGGGTGAGTTGGAGGGAGATTCGTCCGTTTCGCAGTTTGCCACGTCGTCTAGTCTGGACAAAATGTAGATCTGATCTCTGTAATTTACAGAGTAAATGTAATTGTGCGGGTTAACTTTTTTTTATTGAAATCTTTCAAATCAATCAATTACATACAATTACAATGAAAATAAGATAAGAAATCTTGCGCTCGGACACCTAAGAGATGTATGTAATCAAAAGATTCGTGGGTAGCCAAAACACAGGTGTTGAGTGCCGGAGCACTCCTGTACAAGCATGGGCCCACCAGTACAATATATTAGAAAAGAATTCAATCAACTATACGTCAATAAGTAATCAAATTATATGATATGGTGATATAGATACTGATAGGTGAACTGCGATGAAATAAGTTCAAAATATGTAATAAGGAGTCGACAGCTAAATTGATGTTTACTAAGTTGAAAAGCAAAATTAAATGTTATGATTACTGATACATCTCGGAAGCCTCCATTTTTGATTCCACTGACTCCAACATAATTCTTTCCCACATGTAAGCATTAAGCTTAGCTTTAAACTCGCTAAGGCTGTTTGACTCCCTCACTTCAAACGGAACATGGTTCCATTTGCTATGAGTCCTATAGAAAAAGCTTTTGGCAGACGCATTTGATGTGGCACGAGGTACAGTGGAACTTACAAAACAAAGGCTATCGAGATGACAACTTCTTAGCCTAGAGTTACGTTGGTATGGGGTTAGATATGAAGTTAAGTTAACTGGAACAAGTCCTTTCACAATTTTAAAGAAAAAGATCAAATCTAGAAAGTCAAATCTGTCTTCAATAGGCATAATTTTAAGCTGTCGACATTTTTGAATGTATGTGAGTTGTGAATAGCTCATGTACTCCTCACGTAGGATCCACTTGATGGCCCGTTTTTGAAGGCATTCAAAACAGCTGATCTGGGTTTTGGTAACTGGTCTCCAGATAATGGAACAGTGCTCAAATTGGCTTCTCACTAAGGTTAGATACAGAACCCTTCTACGATTACTATCAATGACAAAATAGCAGTTTCTTCGGGCCATACCCAACTTCTGGTTAGCTTTTGATAGAACCTTTGAACACTGTTCTTTCCAGTCAAGACTGTAAGTTACCATTACACCGAGATCCCTTTCACTATCGATATATTCAAGCGGAGTCCCACCCAAAGAGTACACAAAATTAAAAAAAGGTAATACACTAAGGAGTGAAAGAGGTGCCGTCAATCTGCCAGCCACTGATAGAACTTTACATTTGTTTGAGTGGAATTTCATTTTATTCTGCAGCGACCAATCATGGAGATATTCAATGTCCTTTTGAAGGCGACTAATATCAGCTCCTGTTTTAATTGGGCGCCATATTTTGGTGTCATCTGCATACAGAGACAACTGCGTCTCAGCTGATATACCCTCAGGAATGTCATTTATGAATAAAACAAATAAGAAAGGGCCAAGGATTGACCCCTGAGGGACTCCAGATTGAACATTTTTCGTGGCAGAGAAGTTTCCTGCGACCAGAACACGCTGTTGCCGATCCCTAAGATAGTCAGTTAAGAATTTTAAAAGTCTACCATCAATGCCAAATTTATTTTTAAGTTTTAGTAGGACAAGGTCATGGTTCACAGAATCAAAAGCTTTAGCAAAGTCAAAATAAATCACGTCAGTTCTGATATTTTCATTTAAGGACAAAGATAGACTGTCACACAGCCCTACCAGATTCGTTGCACATGATTTTTCGGCTAGAAATCCATGTTGTCTGTCATCAACTAAGCCATGGGTGTGCCCAAGAAGTTCATCTTTTATTATGCGTTCTAGAATTTTGACAATTAAACATGTTAAGGAGATGGGCCTATAGTTTGAGACCTCATATTTGTCCCCCTTTTAAAGATCGGCACAACGTGTCCAAGTTTCCACTCCCTAGGTAGGTCCCTTGGTTTCGGACTTATACAGGAAGTATATATCTGATCTCTGTGATTATGTTAACTCTAAGGTTGAAACGGAAATTTAAATCGAATTTGATGTACCTGAAGTTTTGAAGCATGATGGTGTCATTAGCCTGATGTATTGCCAGCTCCTCTTCAGTCGTCGGATAGCCTTTACCTTCCCTCACGACCCGATCTATCTGAATCTAAGGATGGAAATATCAACATTTCTTTACCTTCCCTCACGACCCGATCTATTTGAATCTAAGGATGGAAATATCAACATTTCTTTACCTTCCCTCACGACCCGATCTATTTGAATCTAAGGATGGAAATATCAACATTTCTTTACCTTCCCTCACGACCCGATCTATTTGAATCTAAGGATGGAAATATCAACATTTCTTTACCTTCCCTCACGACCGGATCTATTTGAATCTAAGGATGGAAATATCAACATTTTTTTACCTTCCGTCACGACCTGATCTATTTGAATCTAACAGCAAAAAAATATCATGTTGGAAAGGATCAGATAATATCAGGTGAGCTTATAAATGTGTTATAATCTTAACAAAAGTATCAGGTGGGCTTATAAATGTGTTATAATCTTAATAAAGAGGATAAAATAAAACATCATTATGGAGTTAAGATCAGGTTAAAGCTTAAAAAAGTATAAAAATCTAAGGATAAGTAAGGACAAGTAGGATGAGTTTCAAACTATTTCAACACTACAAATTGGATACATTTATTGAGGATGAAACAGAAGGTATATATGATAAATTTGAGGCACTGACATGAGGCACTTGAGGCACTCTCTTTTCACTTAAGGCACTCACAGGAGGCAGTGAGGCACTCTTTTGTTAAAGTTGGAATTTTATTGAAACTTCTTTAGGGGCATTTGAGGAGATTGATACACATGTTTTTATTATTAGGCGTATGGAGGATATCTAAAATGACCAATATCTGATATGTAGGATATCTAATTTGTAGGATAAATAAAACGTCTCGAACCTGTCCATCAGGATGTACTCTGCAAACAAACTGAACTGTCTGTTTGTCGTTGTGAACGGGTAACGTGTCTAGGTTGATTCTCTGCACCGGCCCTCCTTCGTGCTTCATAAGTCTTGTGTCACGTGACTGAAGTTTACCTATCAGTCGATAAAAATAACTTCCAGTTATGCTTGGTTCAGCTATCAACTTTAGAAATATTTTAATTTTACGGCAGAAGAGAGAGAGAAGTGAGACAGGTCTCAGTTGATAACTGTAATCATTGGTCATGATAATTGTTAACCATGACCAAGAGAGAATGCAAACCTGATGATAATATAGCTTAAAAAGTTGTTCAGCCGCATCTTGAACGTGAATATTAACATTGGAGCACATGTCAATCGTAATCGTTCTCAGCGTTACTCCTGCAAGTTTTAATTCATTGAGTATTATCAGAATCCAAGTACTACAGCACAGCAAATTATAAAGTTTTATTGAAATAGCGTAAATATGAGTCCCCAAAATAAAAAAGTTGAAATTTAAACTGACATCAAAAACTTCTAAAATTCTCCGATATACCACAAGGCGCATATAAAACATAGGTGCAAAAAAGTTTTTTTACTGGTAGGACGATTTCAAAAATTTCGGCCAGAAGTATTTTCGGTTGGAATCTATTTTTTGCGGCCATCCATTTTTTTGACCGAAACATCAGTTTCTAGCCGAAAAATAACATCGATATGTGTATCTGAAACATCATTTTTCAACCTTAACCTCATTTTCTGACCGAAACATCAGTTTCTAACAGAAAAATCGCATCAGTTGCTACTTTTCTAGACAAAAAAGTAGTTCTAAACCGCAAAATAGCGTCTTATTCTAGACGAAAGCCATAGTTTCAACCGAAGAAACTTAAAATCGCACAGATATTGTATAAGAATTTTGTTTCTCAGAAAAATTTCGGTTAGGACGATTTTGAATTAAAGTAGGAATCCTACCGCCATACAACTTTTTCGCAGTGGTGATATTTAATATGGGGCACTGCAGATCGTTCGGGATTCACGTGTTTGTGGCACTCGCGAACTTTCTATACTTGTACTCAGTAGTCAATGACTAAACACGGTTATTTGACATAAATGACAAGATGGCGACTCGACTTGGGACCAGTTCACAGTACATTACATTAATGCCCTCTGAATACCATCGGCTAGCTCAAATTATTTGTATAATAGTAGTGTTGAAAGTATTAAAACTCATAGATGTAAAGATAATCAACAAGAAGACGATCTTGTGTAACGGTAAGTAACGTAACGGTATACTTGGCAGTTGTGGTAGATAAGAGTTATTAAGAACTTAAGAGTTCAAGGAAACAGTATGTAGTACACTAAACAAACAGGAAGCTACAAATGATTGAGCATAGAATCATCAATAATGGTGCAAGTCAGAAATGGAAGCTTGACACCTGCAAAGAATCAAGAGTTAGAATGAAGCGTTATGACATATAATAAGAGTTAGAATGAAGCGTTATGACTTATGATAAGAGTTAGAATGAAGCGTATGAGTTATGATAAGAGTTAGAATGAAGCCCTATGACTTATGATAAGAGTTAGAATGAAGCGTTATGACTTATGATAAGAGTTAGAATGAAGCGTTATGACTTATGATAAGAGTTAGAATGAAGCGTTATGACTTATGATAA
>JH154141.1:18965-29425 GCA_000226015.1 Mnemiopsis leidyi | reverse complement strand
GTTATCCTAGCTGTTCCAACATACCTACTAACTGTACCCACAAACTCAGCTTCACTTTGTTTTTCGTGTTATCCTAGCTGTTCCAACATACCTACAAACTGTACCCACAAACTCACTTTGTTTTGTGTTATCCTAGCTGTTCCAACATACCTACAAACTGTACCCACAAACTCACTTTGTTTTTGTGTTATCCTAGCTGTTCCAACATACCTACAAACTGTACCCACAAACTCACTTCTCCAATTCAGGTCGACCCCGACAAGTACAAGAGTCTTGGTAATGGTTTCAAAGTTTCTGTCAAGGAGGGAGGAATGAAGGCCCTCTCTCTTGGCTGGGCTCCTACTCTTGTCGGTTACTCAATGCAGGGAATCGGAAAGTTCGGATTTTACGAGGCTTTCAAGAACTTGTACGGCGGACTTCTTGGAGAGGTTTGTGTTGCTGGACCTGTCATTTCAAAACAATTTCAAGATTTTCATTTATAGAGAAATTTTTGTCCTGTAATTTCCGGAAAATTCTAAAACTTCTAACCAAATCCTGTCTCCTACAACATCTTCCTCATCAGGAAAACGCATACTTATACAGAACTTCAATGTACTTGGCAGCTAGCGCCTCAGCTGAGTTCTTCGCTGATATCTTCCTTTGTCCCATGGAGAGTGTCAAAGTTAGAATCCAGACAACCCCCGGCTGGGAAACCACTCTTCGAGCTGGTTTGTAAACTTTTGTAAACGCAATGAATTCGGTCCCCATATAATCCATATTTCTCTTCACACTTATTCATATCAGTAGAGGCGTGCAGATTTAGCTTAATAGTCCGCGAATCGGATCATATAGCTAAAGGACCATTTAGCTAAATTTAGCTGAAAAGTCCTTTAGCTATACAGTCCTTTAGCTATATAGTCCGCCTACCGATAAGAATTTTATGTAACAGCCTTCTCAAATAAGTCACAGAAAAGAAAAAAAGTGCAATCACGCATATTTTTAAACATCGACTGTAAATGTATGATACAATACTTTATGTCTGGCTAGGATCTAAGTTGCACAACGAAAATAAGTACAATTATAAGGTTAAATCTAAGATTTAGTAAACTTCCAATAAGTATTTCGAAAGTTAGATAGGGTTTGTAAGAGTTACATATTGATGTGTGTGTGCAATTGTTTAACATTAGCCTGTTATGCAAAACTTTTCGTTAACAAATGTCGAATGCTAACGCTGAAACAACGTTTATTACGGGCTTAATAAGCAATTTACTGATATGTAAGTGGCATTACCTAGAATGTAAGTTTCAGAAACTCAACTGACTTAACAGCGGTTGTTTTTATTAGATATGGTAAGTGGAACTCACGTACGGTTATGTTAAAATCACGTACGTTTACAGGAGCCCCAAGAATCATGAGAGAAGAAGGAATTAACGGTTTCTACAAAGGTCTCTCCCCCTTGTGGGCCAGACAGATCCCCTACACCATGATGAAGTTCGCTTGTTTCGAGCGTACCGTCGAATTACTTTATAAGTGAGTAACACACTGGCTTTCTTATCCGCAAACGGAGTTTAAAAACATTCTCGATTGTTCCATCGCTGGCGAAATCCGCACCACTCCAGGCCTGCGCTAAACTACTAGCAGAATCCCACTTTGTACCATGCCTACTTTTTCGTGCTGTCAACCATTTTTTTCTCGCGCACAAGAATATTTTATCTCATTTTGTAGAATTAAAGGAAATGTGACGTTTTTATTTGATGGTCTAGAACGCTGAACAGGTTTCCATGGCTATGCGAAACTGTTATTACTGTACAAGAATTTTTACATCGGAATTTTCTTGTCCGGCATTTCCGGTTTATCTCCATGACTTAGTGGATTATTTTAGAATATCTTAAAGGTTTCTTAAACTTAACAAACCCCACTTTCAGATACGTTGTACCCAAACCAAGATCAGACTGCAACAAGAGCGAACAGTTGATGGTAACCTTTGTTGCTGGTTACATCGCCGGAGTTTTCTGTGCTATCGTATCTCACCCTGCTGATTCCATAGTCTCTAAACTTAACGCCAATCCAGGAGGAGGCGTTGTTTCAGCTGCCAAAGAATTAGGTGGGTCACTTAGAAAGGAGTCTTATCAGTTACTGATTTTTCTGTGTTCCTTGCCGAAATTTCAAATCTATATCATCTCTTGAGTTATTTCAGCCGTGCCCAATGTATGCCTGTTGACTAACTCATAATTCCCTTAGGTTTAGCTGGAATGTGGAAGGGACTTGGACCTCGTATCATCATGATCGGAACCTTGACCGCTCTGCAGTGGTTCATTTACGACTCCGTCAAGGTTGCTTTCCGTCTCCCCAGACCTCCTCCCCCAGAGATGCCCGAATCCCTTAAGAGGAAGCTTGCTGCCGCTCAGTAATCATAGACTCTCGATTTAGAGTAAATTTAAGTGATATCTGCTCACTGTTCATTCCTGAATAACCTGATGGTTCTGATGCTCAGTTGTGTTGGTTCGATTCCTGTTTGTAAAGATTTTATTGTTAATTTATACCGATCTTGATGAACCGAATTGAATTAATTTAAATTGCTGTTTTATTTCTCGCTGATCATTGGTTATTGGTGATACTGCTGAATTTAATGGTCAAATTGAATCAAAGCCTTTTGATATGGATTGATCGGTAAGGATCCGATTGAAAAAGTACTCTGCCAACATTTTCAATAGTTATTCGATCCGTAAGTTAGACAAGAAAGAAAGTCTTATGATAGAACTTAGAAATGAAAATCTTGAATATTAAATCAACTTGAAATTTTAAGATCAAAGATAAGAAGATAGACATCGCAAAATAAGTTAATTTTTTATCCATCGCCGCCGGCGTTCAAGTTTAAAGGGTAAATATTAAAGATCAAATTGTGCATTTGAGTTCAGTTAATGTCTAACTTTAATTCTGTGACTTTATTTCAAACACCATATTATAAGATTTAAGATTCATCGTCCTGGAACAAAAGTTTTTTCTAGTCTGATTAACATCATATGGTCCTGATTACATAACACCACTCTCGGCAAAGAATGTGTCTCGAACGATCCTGCTTTTTCCATAATGCACCTCCTTGATTTCGGCCGTTTTGGCGATTTCCTTGATATTCCATCCAACTTCAAGTGCACTTGTCAAGGGATACTCGAACTTCTCTTCAGGTGCCTTGTTCTTCCTCTTAACAAGGTAGGCAACCCGGCCATTGCCCTCAGAACTCAGCCCTGTGTAAATCATTTTCTTTGTATCGGGACTGGCTGCTCTCATTTCCGGTCCAACTTCTTTGACTGGTTCTGTCGCCTTCGGTGGTGGAGACGGTCTTCTGGTTGGAGTAGCAGGTGCTGGCTTTATTTTGATGAATGTCGGCTTTCCACGGTTTCCAACTTTGCTCTCTGGCACGGGGCTGGCTGAGTGATCCGATCCTGCTATACCACTCGGCAGAGAATCAGACCCAAAATGTTCTCTAAACCATTTGTTTCGAAGTGTGTTTTCCTTTCTGTACGATTCCTTCAAAAATTCCTGTCTCGTTGTGTCTATGTTTGACTGTCTTGCCATGGTTTTATTTGAGATGTTAAACGTTGATTGCAATTGCAATGAGCTTTATTTAGAGCTGTTTACGAAGATAATATCCCAAAGCGAAGATCACCCAATTTAAGATGATGTAGTTGTACGATCTACCTAGGAATTAGCGGCGGCCTCTAGACTATACGGTTTAACTTGGAAAACGAGTGGAGTGATGCAGCGTATTAACGAAAAAAAGATGCAGAATGATTATTCTCGTTACTGTGTGCCGATAACATCTAACAAGCAGCTATCAAGCAATTGTGGATCGCTGGAAAAAGCGCTCCCCCTTCTAATTCTCTATACAAGCTCGAGTTTAAAATTTTTACGAAGGAGCAAATGTGTTTTAAACGATGCTTTACAAGCACGGCCATTATACACTTTTCGGAGTTACATTTTGTCACCCGAACTTCATTGCACTGTACTTAGAGCAGATGATGCAGTGCCAGTAGTCAATAAAAATTCAATTGAAATTCGAATCAAAGGAGCTCTCAGTCTCAGACTGTGCTTGCTATAAATAGACTAAGAGTAAGAGTAAGTTAACTTGAAAATTTTATTGATAAATCAAAATGAGTTTTTTAACGTCTCCAGTCTCACTCACATTGATAATTTTCTTTGAAGCAGCGGCAGCACTTTTTTTGCTTGCCTTAATTGGAAATCCTAACCCTTGTTACGTCCATCAAACAGAAAATTATTTTCCAATTATCAACTCTCAAGCAAATAATGGAATGCCAGGAAATGAAGAATGATGTGTGAAGAATTAATGCATCATCTGCTCTTAAATTACAGTGGTGATAAGTCCTTTGCCGTTGCCATAGCATCACATATTGCAAATACCCCAAAGAGTAAATAAAGTCCAATATTTAATTGCAGGCCGTGATATTTATAATTATTCTAAATCTACATCATTCTTAAATGTCGAGATGGTAGTTTTAGGATTTTTCAGCATTTCAACAGAAACGTTCATATTGTATTCGAAGTTTTTGTAATTTGATTCCTTCGTATAACTTTCAGCACAGCACTCATTGCCATTCAATTTTCGTGCAGCTTAAGTCATTTTACTAATCCCATCGAACCTTAAGTCGTTGCTAGGTCCCCGATTTTGTAAGACCACTTCCCATTACATTTACACAGAGAATCCGATTTACTTATACATTTCTAGTCTGTTAAGGCTGCTGGATAATGTCCCTTCTTAGAGCGAAATTTAGATAAGCCCCTGCTCTGTTCATTCGCCATGAACTTGACGTCCAGTCGCTCAGCTCTTCCAGCTGTTGCATTTCATCGTTATTCAACTTTAGTTTGGTAATCGCTATGTTGTTGACAGAGCAGTGCTAAGAGTTCTTGAGTCGTAAATACTTACATGTAAGTTTTTAGAGCTAGAGATAGCTTGTACATTGTATTCATGTACTACACATAAAAATGTATTGTATACATGTATACCACTCAAATAGGCTGTCTAGTGTCTAAGTCTGAAGACAACATGAGAGAACTCAACATGGACACACAACGCCAGAACTTCTGGAAAGAGTCGATAAACAACGAGGTTCTGATCAGGAACCGCTGGTTTCAGCAGCACATGAGTGATGGGTTCAGTGTTGACGAGAGGAATAAACCCATGAAAACCAGGAAAATAACAGTAAGTTTTTAATTTTGCAACATTGCTGCATTAACTAGTCATAATCATGATAATGTTGTTTGAAAATGGAATGGTAGAGAGCTTGAGCTCTAAGAAGATCAAATTACAAATTTGTACAACTATGATATTGACAACATTTAACTCTGCAACTGAGCTGCAGTTTGGATTCTTAATTTCTTGAGCTACTGCAGAAAAAAAGTAACTTCTCCTACAGGTGCAGCCCCTACAAACGAAAGATCTGCCGGGATACAAAACCCCTGAGGTTCCCGGCCCCAAACCAGCCAGCACACACCCTGTCCAAACCGTACCGGCACAGGAAGAAACCATGAGAGTAGCGTCCGCCACGACGAAGAATCTTCTCTACACGGGACTGAGCGCCGAGGGAGAAGGAAGAAAGGCATATCTCCTCCAGAGGAAGAACAAGGGTCCCGAAGAGAAGTACCAGTATCCCCTGACCAGCGCCTTGGAGGTGGGCTGGAGGATCAGGGAGGTTAGTGGAAGTATCGAGGGGAAACCCGCTCAGTTCGGAAGATCCAGAATTGTCCAGGACACTTTCTTTAGGACCAACGGAGTGCTTTAGAGACTTGACTATTTATTATAGTTATGTGAGCTTAGTTCGACGATAATGACTTTAGTAATAGTATAGTAAAATTTAGTTTACATTAAATTTTGAATGAGACGATTTAAATAAGCGTGATTGTACTGAGGACTGCTGACCAATAAGTGATTTTTTGACGAGTTCAGTTTTTAACATCTTTCCTTATCTTGTTATTTCCGAATTGATGAATAAAGTTGTAAACACACAATAAAACAGTTAATTCTGTGGTTTTGTAAAAACGATGCTAAATACACGCTATTTACAGATTTTATTTTAACATTGCCATCCATTTCCTTTGATATTAATTAAACACCATACCAAAGCAAATCGAGATAAACTGATATTCACAAAACCTGAGAAAAAGAGAAAAGACAACAAACTGAAGATAAGGTTGTGAAGTGAAGTTCTGTATGATGGAAGTCCTTTCCTGCGCTGCAGATTGGCAGACGATACTATCATATCAGATAAGAAAAGCTAAAAATGTTCTTTATATTCTTCAAGGGATAGTGCGTGTAATGACAAAAAGTTTTAGAAAATAAGTCCTAATCATCTAATGCTACAAGCTCAATTACTAACTGCAGATATTTGGATGAAATATGATCAACTAAAATTATGTGTTAAACTTAAGGTACAAGCTACATCTAAGTTTTACTCAAACTTAAAGGTCTAATCAATTTGATAATGAAGATATCATAAGCTAATTTGAAATTCCTGCTAGAGGAACAAATTTATTTAAATTCCAACCCACCCTTTCATGCTTTGCTCTAGCCCAAAAGTAAAGACAAGATTTGTGAGTCACACAGTATAATCAAATTATGAAAGATTTAAATTGAAACCTATGCTATGGTCGACAGATCACGAAACATATAAATATGTCTTTTATGACCTGTCATCAACTTTTGTGGTCATCTGTCACCCTTCGTCATAAAAATTGAAAGTGGAACAGATCACCAGATAAGATCAAATAATTTTGTTGGCAATATATTCCAGGATCAGATCGAATCACAGTCTAATGTCCATTTTATCGAGTCAGTATATCGGCGTTTCAGTAATCTCCGGAACATGGAATATCTTTAGAGCCGTGTCAGTAGGTAGATCAAACTTTATATTCGACAGTCGATCTACTATCTTGATAGCTTCACTGAACCCTGCAAATAAGGCACCGTAACAACTGGTAATTGCATTTTCGTTGAATGATATCAAATCTTTCTTTAAAACCGCTGAACGCGATGTTTGTTGTCTCATTTCACTTAGATTGATGAAGAAATTAAAGTACAGTTTAAATTGTCCGACCCTCCCTAGATTCTTTTAAAAGTTCAGACCTATTCTTTGCTGGTGATGAAATTATAACTTACCATGCTTGGCCATGTAACTCCAGGGTTCGTAGACCTGTTGGTTAAGTGTGTCGCTGTGAGCCAACACTCGGAACCACTGTCCTAGCATTCCGTCACTAAGATATTGTAATTTGATCAGGTTCATTAACATCCCGTACGGCTAAGACTATCTTGTTTCAGTGTTTAGTAGAAACTAGGTCCAGATTTACATTTCCTAGTCCTTACACAGTACACAACAGAAAACGTGAGAAGTTCAAGTCATGTGACATGGGGTGCCTAGATGGCGTATAAAGTTTCAATACTTGTAAATGATTATTGTAGTGTAGTGAGGTGTAGCTTAGTGAGGATGCGGATGACTACAGAAACTGACAAGGTTAGGTATCAAGATCTAGATGAAGCGCTGAAAATATGAAAATCAAAGAAAAATGATTTCTACTGGTACATACTTAATGCCGTGGACAATAAGAGCTTTAAACTTTGCGTCACTACTTCGTTTGTAGGGTTCGTGGGAGTCCTTGACTTTGTGAATGCAGCTTAGCAAGCTCTGTTTGCTATTTATCGACTGCCGCTGTATTCGCAGCCCGAAACTCTGGGACAACTGGTATTGGGGCTGTTCCGTAAACGACTTTCCTTGCTGGAAATACGATGATTTAACGGTGAACTGGTAGTGGTTTGGGAGGCCCGCTATAGATTTCAGTATTGCCACCTTATATATTAATAATTGTTTGAGTACACTGTGCTTTGGTGAATTCGGTATAAAACTTATTCAAAGATCTACCTGTAACGTGTAGAACTGAAGAAAGAGTGTCCAGGGATGGATCCCTTTAGAGTACTGTCTAGATTTGGTGGCACAGCTGACGAGGGCGAGGGTTTCTCTTCTCTGAGATCTGAGTCCGTGGGAGAGGAGCATTTTGAGAGGGACTGCTACTTTCTTTCTCACCATCTCGAGTAGTAAGTCCTGTGTAGAAGTGTATAGGTTTAAGTGTTACATTTAGTGTTACGTTTAGTGTTACATTTACTGTTACATTTAGTGTTACATTCAGTGTTACGTTTAGTGTTACATTTACTGTTACATTTAGTGTTACATTTACTGTTATATTCAGTGTAACATTCAGTGTAACATTTAGTGCTACATTTACTGTTACATTCAGTGTTACATTCAGTGTTAGTTACATTTACTGTTATATTTACTGTTATATTTAGTGTTACATTTACTGTTACATTTACTGTTACATTTACTGTTACATTTAGTGTTATATTTAGTGTTATATTTAGTGTTACATTTACTGTTACATTCAGTGTTACATTTAGTGTTATATTTAGTGTTACATTTACTGTTACATTTACTGTTACATTTAGTGTTATATTTAGTGTTACATTCAGTGTTACATTCAGTGTTACATTCAGTGTTACATTAAGTGTTACATTTACTGTTATATTCAGTGTTACATTTAGTGTTACATTCAGTGTTACATTTAGTGTTACATTCAGTGTTACATTCAGTGTTACATTTAGTGTTACATTCAGTGTTACATTCAGTGTTTTACATTCAGTGTTACATTCAGTGTTACATTCAGTGTTACATTCAGTGTTATATTCAGTGTTACATTTAATGTTACATTTAGTGTTATATTTAGTGTTATATTTAGTGTCACATTCAATGTTACATTCAGTGTTATATTTACTGTTACATTTAGTGTTATATTCGGTGTTATATTTAGTGTTACATTTAGTGTTATATTCAGTGTTATATTTAGTGTTACATTCAGTGTTACATTCAGTGTTACATTCAGTGTTACATTCAGTGTTTACATTCAACCATCTAACAGTCTCATGAAAGTGGAGGAAATTTGACCAAGAGTAGCAATATTCCTCGGTATGCTATGAGAAAAGAACCACAATAAGAACACTGAGTCGTGGAATGTGGAGAAGCTTTTTGGCGATAACCCAAATAGTTTCCGGAATTCTTATGAAGATATGAACGGACCGAAATTATCAGAATGTTTCACACAACTTAAATGATATGAATTATTCAGAAATTAGAATTAGGTACTACATAATTACAAAGAACTAGAAAAAACTCTACCTGTATACACTCAGGACGAGCACTATGATAGGCTCTGATGAGATTGTCGACAGATTCCTCCAACTTTCTCACGTGACACCTATTGGAATAAAATAAAATTCGGCAATTGTAGAAGGCTTTTTTACAGTTGCCTATCTGAAACAATATTTATACCGATATTTGGACCTAAAAAGGGCGACATGTATGTGATTCCAGCAAGCCAATATTTTTATCAATATTTGTAGGACTTATCATTATCACACGTCATCTATGATATCTGAGATCGACTAATCGATTTTATTATCATTGCCCAATAAAACCAGCAACCACTTACGATTAAAATCCAGATTAAACGGTATGCGTTTGAAGGCATCCAAATTTGTTTTGACATGAGAGAGCGTTTATCGATATTGATTGGTCAAACTTGGCTTCGCAATAATCAAACACCATCACATGCTAATCTGCGACACCTCCCCACGAATACCGTTCTCTAGAAATTCAAAATAATTTGAAAACTTACATAAAAGTGGGAGGTTTCTCGTGGTTGCGCCACTGACACCCGATGACACGCAGAGAATTGATGACAAGAACTTGGAACATGAGGAGCGTCCTGGACAAGAACTCAGCACTGTCAGCCCGCAGACTCTGCAAGCATGGAGTTAGTGTTGGCATTGTTTCTGTTCAAAATCAGCCGTAAATAATACAGTCACTTCTTTCACGAGAATATCGGCGGATTAACCAGGTGTTTTTACAGTTTGTTGATGAAGAAGAAAGAGAGGAAGTGATATTATATTTCATGAGGCAAACTTAATCTCAACCAGAATGTTCTGGACTTGACCACTACATCAATAATATTGTCATTTGATGATACTTTTACAGTAGTCCAAACACTGCAGAGGCCTGAGTTTCTACGTATTGGGTTTCTGAGTGAAAATTGAAATAACGGTTATTTGCATAATTAGTAAGATATTTAAAAAAGACAAACCTTTGACTTGGTGGCTGATACTTTCTCGTGATCCTGTGGTTCACCATGAAGTGGACAGTTGCACGTGCAGCGGCGAATCTCGTGGGAGAGCGCGTTCGGTGTGTTCCCCGTACCGTGGAGGAACTCGATAAACCTCTCTAGATCTTGTACCTGGAAACAGTTAGATATAGAACTCGATAAACCTCTCTAGATCTTGTACCTGGGAACAGTTAGATATAGAACTCGATAAACCTCTCTAGATCTTGTACCTGGGAACGGTTAGATATAGAACTCGATAAACC
>JH154139.1:375685-392371 GCA_000226015.1 Mnemiopsis leidyi | reverse complement strand
CAATAGATCTAAGACTCAATCGACAAAGCAGCCATATTGAAGCTCTTCGATTCACTCATTCTTCCTGTCATATCGTATGGCTGTCAAGTTTGGCTCCCAAGAACACAACTTATGAAGTGCTTGGCTGATAACACAAAGAAGGCTGACAAAGAGATCCTCAGTGCTATTGCACAGGACCCCATGGAAAACTTACATCTATCGCTCCTTAAGTGGACCTTAGGTGTGAGGAAAAGAACTGCTAATATTCCTATATGGGGAGACACTGGAAGATGCCCCATTGGCATGGAAATGACCAAGCTTCTTGTCGACTTCTTAAACAGACTGGTGTTGCTAGACACTGCGGACTCCCCACAAATTGTCCGCCATGCATTCATTGAGCAATTCAATCTTGGACTCGATTGGTACACCTCGACAAAAATACTCTGTGGGAAGTTTGACCCCAACGCCTTCACACATCAAAGAAACGGAACAAACCATTTGAAGCCCAATTCCCTCCTCATAAAAAACAGGATAAAAGAATGGTTCAAAACCAAATGGAACTCCGCAAGAAGAACCTCGAGTAAGCTCACCTTCTACAATCTAATCAAGGACGAGCTTTGTTATGAACCGTATCTACAGCTTCGTGACCATAAGAAAGCTAAAACCTTAGCATGGTTACGGACGAGCTCCCACCGTCTGAACGTGGAGACCAGAAGATACGGAACAAGGAACACCAGTATACATCGGCGAGTATGTGACTTCTGCTCATCTGATGACAAAGACACATTGGAACTCCTATTCAACCTACCAACTACACAGCCAATCATTGAAAATGAAGAGCATTTTCTCGCGGACTGCCCCAAGTACCAACAACTCAGAAATGACAGGGGCATGGAACTAAGAGAGCTTCTAAGAGTTAAAAACTTTCGGGAAATTTTTGACGAACGGTACATATTAGAAACATCAAATTTTGTATATAAGTTGTTCAAAATGCGATTTGATATAACTTGAGTTGCGATAATCGTTTTTCTGGCATGTTATTTTTCTCCATCCTAGGCTTCTACATCAGCCAGTTTTTCTAACTTCATCTACTTGGATTAAGTATTTCAACTTTTTTTAAATTTGTGTTTTGATGATTTGGTAAATCTTATTTAGTTATTTGATTACATTCAATTATTTATTCTTTGCTAGATAAATCTAACACTATGATATTGTAGTAAAGATTTAATAATTTGTAAATCTTGTAAATCTTGTAAATCTTGTAAATCTGATGGCCGCGACAGTAGGTTATCAACCTACAATGCCTAGCTCTGCGAATAGAGGGGAATAAAATGACAGGAGGGTGCGCGCTGCCGTACAAACAACAATATATTTATATGTGTGTCATAGTTGATACTGTAACAGTTGGAAAAGCAACAGCAGGAGGGACAGGTTAAAAAGTTTAGTTTTTGAGGAGAGGACTTTAAAATTAAAGTTAAAGTTACACATGAGAAAATAATTACCTCTAACTTAAAGCATAACAGTAAAGCTTTCTTTTGCTTATTTACGCAACTAATGACAAAAGACAGGTTAAATCTAGTGTTGTTTCTTTGGATGGAGAAAATGGAACAGGTACAGATACTACAGCTGAGGCACGGCAGCTGAGGTTCTTACATCTGCTTTTAGCTCTGTGTTTGTACATGGACCACCTGATCCTTTACCAAAAATGTCAATTTGAACGAATGTATTATTGATGATATGGTATTATGGAGTTCTGATGTCAAGAAGCAACTTTTAAAACCCAATATTTTCAAGAGTTCAGGTCCAGATGGAGTCCACCCTAAGTTGTTGAAGTCTCTAGCCTACGATAATGATTTTGTTGAAGCTGTTCAGAAACAGGAACTCTATCTGAAGTATGGAAGTCAGCATCTGTTGTTGCACTTTTTTAAAAAGGGTACAAAGTCTGATCCCTTAAATTATAGACCAGTATCTCTAACTTGTGTTTTGTGCAAAGTTTATTAAAAGCCAGTAAGAGAGCATTTGTAATATTTTTTAGAGCAGAGGCGGCTTGTTAGAGACTGGAATTGGCCCAGGTGGGTACTAGCGTCGGCCGCTCGGGGGGGTTTGGGGGCTTGCTCCCCAACTGCCGGAGGCCTTGCTGTAGGTTCCGCCCGGCGATTTAAGGGGGTCTAAAACGCACCAGAAGGCACTTGAACGATAATTTTGTCGTTTGAAAGGAATTCCAGACCGAAAATGCATTCTAGCATCCATGTACCCACACTGCCTGTAATTACACTTAAGACGTCAATTTCATGAGCTGCCGACCCCCATTGCAATTTACGTTTAAAATTTGAGATCGTGGGTATTTTCTGTACCCACGCGAGTAACGCTCGATTCCTAATCCGATTTTTAGGTCAATACAAATTGCTGCGTGTTCCCGCATTAGCGCGATGATATTCGAACGCGATAAATTAATTACGGTTGAGATTTTTTATTAATAAAAGTTAATGGTAACGGTTTTCAAGTTTCGTGGGTACATCTGAGTACCCACACGAGCCACCCCTGTTCTAGAGGGAGGTATTTGAAAGCATCAGCATGGATTTGTCAAGGGAAAATCGTGCTCGTCTAATCTATTAGAAACTTTTGATAGCATTCTTAAATGGGTCTTAAAAGGTTCTTAGTTAGTTCTAAACCTTATTTTTGTTGCTGTTGGCTAGCAAGTGATTCTTAAGCAGTTCTTAACTGGTCTTAAAGCGATTCTCAGCATCAATTGAAATCCTAATGATTCCAAATTACTAATTTTATTTGCCATAAGCCCTTCTTAAGTGGTTCTTAAGCGGTTCTAAAGCAGTTCTTAAGGGATTCTTAAATTGTTCTTAACCTGGACTCTTAGAGATGGTATCTTGTAACACATAAGAGATCCTTGTATATATTATATTAAATTATTTCCATGCACAATTGTCTTACAAAATTTTATAAATTAAATTGAATTGAAGTGCTGGTCCAATGCTACTTCATGAATCTATAGGGAGAAAACCTTTGTGTTCATGAAGAATTTTTGGTGTAGAAGCAATAGTGCTAGCAAGTGCTAGTGCTAGCAAGTAGCTTAGCAACATTGCATGAAAGCATACTTTTTGTCCTCTTTTTAATAAGATTGTCACTATTATACCTAGATATCATATCCAGTGGTGTTATGTTTGGGGTATGGCTAATAAGTTGCCCCTCGGCAACAAAAATTCACCCCTGATTCAGTGATTCAAGGGCTTACTGGAAGTAATTCACAAAAAATGATTCAAAATTTAAGTAAACTGTGATAAACCCAGGATTTTGCTAGCAGTTTTTTATAACATGTTATTGTAAATAAATACAACCATGGCATTGTAAATAGATACAACCATTTGTTTCATTAAGGTAATTGTTTTTTGAAAGTTCTAACCTACAATCTATTTGTTGCTTATTAATTTAACAATTTCTCTTAATAAGCAGCTATGTATTTCTTGCTTACAAATAAGCTCGATGTGTGTGAAATGGCTCATGTTAGGTGATGGTAGAATAAACATATATCATGGATGAGGGAGATTTGAATGGTGGAGATATTTCTGACTCCCCAACAATTTCGGATGCCCGCACTTTGTCTGACTCTGAGGCTGATCCTGGTAGAGCTTCAGACTTTTTTGATTACACACCATCTCAAAGTTTTACTGCTCCAGAGTCCTACTTGGAGGTATGACAGTATGAGTGCTTGTATGCTTACTTTTAAATATTTTTTAAACAGACCTCTAAAATTCTTTTTCACTTTTAACAGCTTTTGGTTGCCAGTTGTTTTCACATAGACCAATATTAATTGATCAACCACTATGAAGAACACAGTTAAGTGTAGGTATGGAAAGATGTCTATAACAAGTTACTTTTTCCATGCAGGAGTGTCATTTAGTGATGAATGACCTGCGTCGAGACCGTGACTTATGTGATGTCACACTAATTGTCAAAAACGAAGTTTTTCATGCACACAAGGTTATCCTTGTTTCACGAAGTCCCTATTTTCTTGGAATGTTTAAGTCAAACATGGCTGAGTCTCAACAAGAAGAAATAACCTTGACAGGTAATTTATCTACATAATTGTTTTAAATAAGCTGTTTGTTTATGTAAGCATAATTTGATACATGTTTGAATTTTAAGACTTGATTGAAATGATTTGAACGTACTTCTGCTTTAATGTGTTCCTATTTTACCATCAGGATTGGATGCAAATTCATTTAAACTAATTTTGGAGTTTATGTACCTCAACAAGATAAAAGTGACAGAGTCAAATGTAACACATCTGCTGCCTGCTGCATCCCTACTCCAGATTATGCCTATTGTTGAGGCTTGTGCTGAGTTCCTCAAAGACAAACTACAACCATCCAACTGTTTAGGTTTTTCCCTTTTTCTCTCTTTTGGGAGTGCCATTCACGTTTAACTGGCAAATGTACACAGAATCATATAATACTAACCAATCACACAATGTATTCCTAAATTATAACTTAACAAAAAGTCACTAATAAGGGTTAATGATTTAATATAATTTAAGCTTCCCTTGCTTGCAGGGTTTCAATCATTTGCTGACCTGCACCACTGTGAGGACCTCAAGAAACAAGCTTTACAGTATGCCACTGAGCACTTTTGGGAGGTAGGACAAGTGCATCATTGTAATTTTATGTAGATATAACTTCATTATGCTGTAATGTAATACTGTATCATACACAACTTTACAGCAATAATTATGTCTTTTTATTGTAGTAATACATAATTTTACGCACTAATCCTGTCTTTTTATTGTAGTAAACTACACATCAGGAAAATGAAAACTGTGTCGTCTTCAACTTGCTACACATGCACACCCCCTGGCCTTTGAAAATAGATATTGAATATAAGCTATCTAAAATCATATATTAATATAAGCTATCTAATATATAAGCTATCTAATATATTATCAATAATTCTTTAAAACACATGTGTTAACAGTTTAAATCTAAAAACTGACGCCTTGCTCCCAAGGTCTGTAGACAAGAAGAATTTCTGCGGATCACAGCTGAGCAGCTGAAGTGTCTGGTAAAGTCAGATGTTCTGAATGTAAGGAGCGAGGAGAAGGTCTATGAGGCTCTCCTCAAGTGGGTAAAGCACGATGTGGACGCCCGGCATCAGTACATTCCGGACCTCATGCAGGTAGTTGTTGTCTAGTAGGCACTCTGGATAGTTAATTGTATATGGCTTATTGGGCAAAATTGTTAATTAATCATATTAATTAAAAATCAATTAATTTATCATAATAGTCACTGTTATCCCAACAGGGGGTTACAAACTTTTAGTTTTGGCTTACTAGGCAAAATGGTTAATTAATCATATTAATTTAAAAACAAAGTAATTAATCATATTAGTCACAGTTATCCCAACAATGATTACAAACTTTTAGTATTGGCTTATTAGGCAAAATGGTTAATTAATGGAAAAGTCACTTGATACTTACACATATAACTGTAGTATCTGTTTCTAAAATTTTGTTATGAATTATGAATTATACTATAATACAGTGTTAAACAAATTTTTGTTGAAATCGTTCTTTGCAGTCTCGCCTTTAAACTTGGTAGCGGTCGAAACAGCAGGCAGCGTGTCGAACTTGAAGTTAAATGTCTTGTAATTTGATTAGGAGTTTATTCCCAGTATTACGTTGCACCATCTAAAACCTTATTCGCCTTATCGACTGCATTAGAGGCAAAATCTTTCAAGAAAACGTTTCACGTAAATATCCGATTATGTGTTTAATCTTAAGATGATGGTAAATGCACAGTATTTAACGGAATAGAAATTGTGTTGACCAGCTTCGCTCCTAAAACTTAATTTTCCAGCTTCACTCGTTATGTAGGAAAATAGTCTGCACTTCAGAACCACATTTAATTGTCCGAGTTGAAGATTCAGTTACTAAAAGCATTTCAGAGAATTCTGGAAAGTTCTTCGAGCGCGATTCTAAGGGGGCTCAATCTGCGTAGTTGAAACAGGAACTAACTGGATAGTTCCTGTTTCAACTACGCAGGTAATAATTCCTCGAACTATTACTCAGACAATGTCATTTTTGTTCTTTGCCTTATACTTCTGTGCCTTATCTCATACTGTCGAGTTATGGAAAACAGAAACTACTTTTCTTGCCCTCCAAGATCCAATCTACCGCTAGTTCTGGAAAGTCAGTGAATGAGAGTATGGCACAATACGCAAGTACACTAAACATCGCCTGGTATTGCATTAGTGAGCGATTACGAAATTAGCTCGTTATTAAGTGGACTTGCAGACCTATCTTGTCGTTGCAGGAAAGTCCTATGTCTTATTGGATCTGATTTCTCGAACTAAAGGTGAAAATACAATCGAGTTGACATAGGTCATTATTAATGAGTTTTTTATGGGTGGGTTATATGATTAATGGCGGCAGAATCACAGCTATCTTTCTGAAGGGGGATGTTCTGGTACTATCATACGTCAATCGGCTTAATGCTTGATTATTCGATTGCATTTCGTTCATCCGCTACAGAACTGCTGCCTCCACCTGGAATTCGTTTCGTCCCAGGTTTGAGGAGTTGACTACAAATAATTGTGTTCTGACTTTATCTCGGAACGTAGTGGTGGTTAATCACAGATATCCTAACAGCAGTATGTACTATACAGCTATAAATTATAAATCTAAGTTCATTTTATCTCGGCACACCCCGTTACGTTATGTGCACGTGCACAAAAAGTACAAAACAAGGGTTGGCGATCGACAGCGTTAACCGGGGTATTTTGGAATATTAGCTCAAAAATTGTCCGTCTGTCCGTACGTCCGCGTGCACGCTCCTTTATCAAACTTAATTATGTATACAAATATGATTATAAGTTTTAACTGCCTCAGGTCGCAGAATGTATTTCACACTATGAAATGTACACATATAAATTGCGTTGCAACAACTGCAATAAGATGTAAGATCAAACAAGAAAAGTTAAAGTAAAGTACTATCAAAATTATTTTAAACTTAAGTTTAATTGAGTATTTGAGTAATTTGTCGAATGACAAATAGAGAAATGAATCTTACACGATTTTAATCTCAGCTCCGAACAAATCTTTTGAACGAGTAATTCATGAAACGCCATAAGCATAAACACAACGCAGTATTAATAATTTTTGAAGGCAGCACATACAATAAAATAATGACGACGTCATGCAGAGTTAAGATATTTGAAATATACAATAAAAAGAACGCTCAATTGTGTTCAAACTTTGCGCGTGCAGCATGGAATTTTTCAATAATGGCTGCATCGAACAGCTGCATTAATTCACGCGTCTGCATTAACACGTGCAGAACAATGAAAACTGACCTAAATTACGTCTGGTACGAGGTTGCGTATTTTGATTCCTCATTCCGCGAAGTTTAACGACAATGAGCGACGGCATGATACGGGAAATTTAGCGGTCGCCTGACACAATGAAACTGAAAGCTCTCGCAATTCTTGTTTATGTTGGAATGTGTAAGGCGTTACAGTTCAAATCACGTGCTCAGACAGTGATAACTATGATAATCGATCGAGACACTGTGTGGTTTATTGAAAATAGTTACTATGCAGCAGACTGGTAAATCTTTAAATCTAGAAACCTGTACTCCTGCTATAAATGATCCGTCGGTCACCTTTTATTTAATGTTGCTCTGGCAGTCTGGTGATTTCTCCTCTAAGGTCTGACTCTTCGATTTCGGCATTCTTCAGAATCTGAAGAATTAGGTGCATTCTTCAGAATCTGTTTTGTCCCGCTTAGTGTTATTATCAATATCATTTTAGGTACTAAGTGCAATATTTAGGTAGTGATACCACTTAAATTTATTCAGAGCACCGCTGGCTAGATTAAACTACTATCCTAATTCCTAAGGGACGATTGACGAACACATATTCTCATATTTATCTGACTATGCACTATAAGTTGTAGCGCATTTCAAATGTTGCTACCTATTGTTTCTTGATTATGTTTGTTTGAAGAGTGGCTATCTTAGTCTTATTTACAACAAATCTACGATCCACAAGGCATCTTGTATTTGACAGACCTAAGTTAAACAAGTACTCAGTCACTTTCTGAGCTAGCTAGTGTGCCTCATTCCATTTGGAGTGTGTCTGTGTTTGTTTGTTTCTTGTTATATCATTACTGTAAGCTTGGAGACTGGGTGCAGTAATGCTCCAAAGGGGTTGTAACATCATGGATGCTGACTAAGCTTACCTGATCATCTCCAACATGATTTTTATCTCAAGTTCATTCAACTCAGTCACATCATCACTTGGAAATGAAGGTGGACCCTTTGGTGCACGCAAGCAATAAGCAATGACGATTGGATATTGAGTCGGATTAGTTGGTCCGCTTTCCCGGCTAAACCTTTTGTATAAATCTCCAATCCCATGCGACATTAAAACTCTGCTCTTTAGTTGGTGCGTATTCTCACAATGCTACGCTTATTGTGTGCAAGTTTCTCGTCTATTCGTTATTCTGTCTGCCAAGAAAAAAGCTGGCTCCTTCTGACACAATCCAAGTTTTGAAGCCACATGATGGAGATGTACTATAATAGTAGTTATTGAAGATTTACTGCTCATCTAACCTTCCTCTCACATTACCAATAGCTGTTAGAATCGACCTGGTACTCTGTGATTTGCAATATTACAGCAATTACTTACAGTGTTGTAGGCAATAGACGGTGGTTACTGGTTGGGCAGATGGGAGAGATAGATAGCAGTGATAGAGAGACTATAAGTAGTAGTCATAGGGGACTATAGGTAGTAGTCATAGGGGACTATAGGTAGTAGTCATAGAGAGACTATAGGTAGTAGTCATAGGGGACTATATGTAGTAGTAGGTAGTATTTGGTAGGTTTTGTGTAGATACTGTGTATCTAACTGCACTGTGCTTTCGGGACAGTGGGTTAAGGTACAGTTGACAGTTCTTGTAGCCGCCATTTTCCTTGAGGGTAACAGTCAACTTATAATAGGCGATGAAGTTAAGTGGAAATAGGTACCTAGTTTATGTGAATTAAAGTATTTTCTATTGTTGTTTGGACCTTACCTCGCTGCACCGAGTTTATGTGAACCTAGTTTAGGTATGTTCCTAGTTTATGTGAATTGAAGTATTTTCTATTGTTGTTGGGGCCTTACCTCGCTGCACCGCATGTTTGTCCTTTGTTCTGATAGTATTAAGATGTATTGCTCTTAAAGCAGTAAAACGTTCGTCACTGAGTTCCCGCTCTATTTTGCCGCCTATTGGTCAAACTTCCCCCACAGGCGAAAAACCGCTTAAAAAAAGAAACTGCTTAAGAACCGCTTTAGAACATGGCATCGCACAGCGCCTTTTCTACGAAACTTTTAAATAACCAATGACGATACCCACTATATCTGATTAGTTGGCCATGATGGCTCGACTGAGTTAAACCCTTCGTCAAGTTGATTAGCTCGGTTTGATAATCGCTTTAGATCTCCCAACCTGATTGGCCATAATATCGTTTGTGCAGGGCTTCTTCTTGAGCGAAACAAATATTGTTACGTTTTACGCTTATCTATAATTATTTGTAAACCATACTGTCCATTTGTAACCACTAGAGACCACAAATTCAGGTTATATCTCATATCATTCGATTTTGGCTTCACTATCCAACTTGGATTGCTACACCGTTATCACTAGAACCTTCACAACTAACTGTCGCGACGTTATTTAAATATGTTTCCTTATTTTCTCCCAAACTTCCTAAATACCATAACCATTTGGATGTTGCGTGGCACAATTACTGCCAACAGTCGGCAGAGTGAGCCGGGGTGTTTCTCATTGATAGCAATTTTCTCAGCACTCTCCATTAGTCACTTTCTAAGTATCAGTCTTTCTTTTGTCAGTTTTATTTGGCTTTCATTGTTCATCTTTTAACCGCTCAAACAGAATGCCTCATTGTAAAAAACGGTTTAATGAATTCTCTAGTTTTATATATGTCTACCAATTATCGAATATACACTTTAAAAAGCTGAGAGCCAGATAAAGTGTGCTGTTCCCTTCACCCCGTCTGTCTTTCTATCAATTCAAACAGTATTTTGTAACGCTTAACTCTACACACATTGCACAATGCTCTTCACTTGTCTCTAAAAGTTTCTTAAAGATCGGATGTACTTCAAATTTATTTATTTTTCCAAATTTTGAGAAAAAAAGAATTAATTCGTTCTACTTCCGGAATATTCCGTGCGTAGCACGGACATCTTAAGGAGCTGGTGGGTACCGAGCAGAATTCATTATTGCCTGATATGCAAGTTTAAACTCATTCTGAATGGAATAGACATTACACCGAAGCGGGATTCCCGTCACTAATATCCTCTGAGATTAAATCCAGGATAAATCCTGTACTTATCACAGCTTGGTGGCCTGGACTGCCTGCCTCGGACGGGCTTCGAACACCCCGTTCTCGGCATAGGAAGCGAGCGGTAGTACAACCCGGCAGACAACATTTTGAGAAGACAACTTTTTTCGTTTTTTTGAAAGATTTGATTCTCGTTATTGGTGCTTTTTTGTATTTTTCTATGGCGAACTCTTATTGAGGATGATAGCAGCGAACACATTATACAATTTAACAATTGTAACATATTCCTTGTTTAGTGATATTGCTCGAGTATTGAATATTTTTACCCCCCGTGTGTGACTATTTTGACACTCTTAATGAGTACCTACTGCCCTAGTTCTAATTCTCGGCGATCTAGTTGCCTTTATAACTTCTTGACTATCACAGTCTAATTCGCTGGTTTACCTTATGTAATGACAAAACTTGTTCAAAGCGGTTGTTCTCTATTTAGCTCTTAAGTTGGTATCGGGAAAACTCTCGATCTTCTCGAAAACAAATATTATAGCATGCAGTGTTGGAAAGCCAGGCTATTTTTTGGTGATTGTCATACGAGCATCTCTCACGAATCAATGCATATTGTAGAACTACTTTCAGGCCTGTGAATTCATAGCGTATTAGCGTTGGATCGGATCTTACTCTAGTTTTTTTAAAAAAAGTACAATCTTACAATCTTTTCTACAGTCCCCTTTGTCATAAATATTTCCGGGGCTGTTATTCATTTAATATTTAATCGTATTTTGTGGAAACTGTAAGGAAACAACTTTTTTATTTGTAACAGCGATTAATAATCAGAAAGTATACTATACAACCAATCAGTATTGAAGAAAGCTTTGACGGTTATAGTAAACGATTTGTGACACGAAAAATACCGTACTAAATTTACCCATTATGAAACTCTGGGATGCCCACTGGTAATGGTTACGATGCGTCACCGTAACATTCCATCCGGTCTCTCTACGACTTTTTATCCTATGACCTATCCCATCTTTCACGGCTGCTTGGTTGAAATGCTGATCTCCCTGCCTGGTTGCTACATATGACAGTTGGCACGGTTCCAGCACGGTTCCAGCCCTAATTAACAAAAACTTTTACCCTGATTTCACGTCAACGGGTCTGGGTTAGGGTCGTTGGAGCTGAATATGTGGAAAAAATGTTCTGGGGCACGATGTTCTGGGGCAGGACCCAGTTTTGCTTTATCCGCCCCACTATCCCGACAGCAACAATGGTGGTTTATAACAATCCGCGCTTATTGTTTTGTTAACAGTGCTTATAGAATCTAAGTCTGATTATATCATGGAAATGCGATTTTCACGGTTGCATTCGATATGGTGCAATAAATGGCTTGGTACCCGTGATCAGTTAGCACAATGATTCAAGACGTGTGGTATTAAATCAGCCTCTCCCACTTATCTCGGCAGATAAGTGGGTCAAGGTAGAAAGTTCACGCAAAAACTCGGTGACAAAGTTGAAGTAAGTGCAAGCTCATAAAAGATATTGAATGGGACAAAGTTGAAGTAAGTACAAGCTTATAAAAGATATTGAATGAAAACGGACATGTACAATACATCAATCTCCTGTCTTCGGAACAATTGCAACCCACTCCCAGTCACCGTATCGTTAATAGGTTTCGTGCAGTGTTCTCGATAGATTATGGTAGTTGAACTACTATCATTAGAACAAGCACTCCAGCTATATCGGGTTTTAGAACAAGCAATCCAGTTGCATTCAGGTCTCTTTCGGCGATCTTTGTTCTTATCAATATAAGGCTACTAAATCACTCAAGGAATAAACAATGCTGGGCTTTACGTGGATTTTTATTGGTTAGTTAATCAAGAGCTTTCCTTGCTCCAACCAGAATTCATCACCAGTCATGGTCCGAGGGGGTCGAAGGATTGCTTTTAGGTGGAACTAATCCTTGATTCAAACAATCAAGGTAGTAGATTATGTCGAGCTATGGCATTTATCAAATTCCTAAAATTGTATTGTCCAAAATGGTTAACTTACCGTGGAGCCGACATAATACTACAGTATCTGATTCCAATCCATTAGATTTGCTGGCTCCGTACTTACATGAATACTAAATGAGCGATTAGGCGAGCAATTTTGATGGCATTGAGGTAGGAGTCGATAGTGGCTTTTATTTGCATATTCCTAATTGCTTGCACATCATTAGGTAGTTAGATTTTTGCCCTGGATTTTCAAATTTGACTTTAGCTTTGTGTTACTTTGTTGTTTTGTATCGAATGTGATTGAGCTTTGCGTACTGTTTAGGATCACTATTTTTCCCTAAACCAACCAAATGATGTGGTTTCAAGTGGGGAGGGAACCTTTTTCAGGTCCTCATTTCGAACAAGCTTCACCCCCAGAGGTGTGCCCTGAATGATAACGGGTGTGTTATGTTGCCGTGGTTGGGCCGAAGAATCATCCAATCTACATGATGTGTACGGAGTCAATTCAGAAAATACATGAACCGGTACCGTGCCGAGTCGGGTATGATCCGACAACCTCTGAATTGTAATGAGTGTTCTACCAATTGAGCTACCGGCCCTAATTGAATGTAAGTGGAAATCGTGTCCGTTCAAATAACTGCTCCGTACACATCATGTAGCATGGTTGATTCTTCGGCCCAGCAGTTTTGAGTTTTTGTTATTTTAAGATATGCCTGAAAGACGCGGCAGTCGACTTTGGCTATCACAACAGTTTCTTCGCATTCACAAATTATTTAGTCGATTTAATCGAGCTAAACGAACTTTGTGATTTATTCTTTTTCAAAAAATTTATTGATTTTATCGAATCCTGAAAATTCCATACATTATGTTATATCATGTTATCGTATAGGTGTTCCAGCAAAACAAATCGCCTGTGACATTTCCCTGGATACCATGGCAGTCAACAAAAGTAACCACGTATTTTACCTGACCGAGATTGAAGGTCACACCTTCAGCTCCACAGCTGATCACCTGATCGCTGCTGTCCTTCTCATCTCCGTTCTCATCGGTCTGCCCGGCAACATCCTGGCACTGACATACTTCTGGGGCAAGAGAAAAGCTTCCTTTCCGGATGTGCTGTACACGATGATCAGCGCAGTGGACATCTGCACGTGCGTCCTAACTAGCCCGGTCATCTTCACTCTGTTCAGCTCGAGGAGACCCCTCCAGTTCTTCATGAGCTACACCGTGTGCGGGTTCTGGTACATCCCCTTCTACTTCACCCTCCGGTTTTCCCAGTTCATGGTCTTGGTCATCAGTGTCACCAGGACTATTACCATCCTGGCTCCCTTCCACTTGCTAAAGAAGCAGTTGGTCCTATTCGCATGTTTCGTCTACGCTGTCTATGTTCTGGGGGTCGAAGCGCTCTTCTTCGGATTGGGAGTCTCCAAGGTCTTCTTCTTCTCTCCCATCTCCTCGTGCACCACCACTAACGCTGTAGACCCTCCTGATTGGGGCTGGTCTGTACTCGTCATGAACAACCTAATCAACCTCATCCTTCTCTCCGTTATTGTCTTCGTCAGCTTCGTCGTCAGCACCGTCATCCTCACTAAAGGTTCTGCGGCAGACAACAACCAAGACTTCAGACGTGTTACTATAACGATAACTATCTTTACAGCGGTTTTCCTTATCTGCAATCTCCCCCTCTTCCTTTCGGAACTTCTCAACAACATTTTCTTCGTCTGGAACATGTCGTTCGGTCAACAAGCTAGGAAGAGTCCAGTGTTTGTGTGGTACTTCCTGTTGATCAGCTACAGAGTCCTGACTCCGGTGAACGCTGCTCTCAATCCTTGTGTGTACCTCTGGAGGATGAGCTCCTTCAGGACCTGGATCAGGACGTGTCTCTTAGAGAAGAGATCGGGGAGAGTCATGTCCTTGCGATCTGTTCAGTCTCTTCAGTCCAATAACTATCAATATAACGGGGGGATAAATAGACAGGAGTCCTTTCAGTTTAGAGAAATGGCGCTGATCAACTCACATCGCCGCGGTACCAAACAAGAAGTTATCCTTTGAATGATGGATGAATTTTCTGAAATTTCCCCGGTTGGTTGAACTATATGAAGTTTCATGTGCGACCATCGTCATGGACCGAAAGACAAACTATTTGAACGTGACCCTGGTATCTAAACTCGTATTGTTTTGACCAAGTATCAATTCTCTGATTTTCTTCTCTTATGTCGACACTTTATCCGAACTCTCCAATCTCCACCTACTCTTCTGTCCGCCTCCTAAATGTTTTATCCATTCTCTGTTTTTGCCTATTTGGTGCTTGAATACAACGAGATTCATTTACGAGGTGTCGAAAAATCTTCTGCAAATTACTGAATGCTATGTTTTTAGGGGAATTTTTTCATGAAACTGGAGCTTTTGGAAAAACGATTATATTTTGAGAGTCGCCATATTATTGATAATATGAGAAGAGATGTGTGTTTGATTTTGTGCAATTTGTGCTGCTTTGTGTTTGATATTTATTAAATTGTAGTTGTATGTCTTACAAGCTGCCATTGACATTAATAGCTACGTTATAGATGTTAAAATGCATCTTTTTTTGTCAAATTCAAAAGTCCTAGTGTCAGTAAATGATTACTGATTAGAACATCACTTATGCAAAACTTAAGGAATACACACACGTCACTACATATTGCATTATATATTTTGCGAATATTGTAGCTGCAAAATATTATATACATTATAGGCTACAGTTATTAATTATACCTTATCAAGCCATTCAGCGCCAACAGCAACTTTAGAAAGTTAGAAAAACACCTTGACAGTCCCGCTTTTTGCAAAACTTTGTTTTTAGGTGCATCATGTTTTATCATTCTACTCCTTAATTACATCTTTATATACCAAAGAATCTTATCATAATATGATAAGATATGAAGTACATTTAAGCCTCTTGCTTTTGAGTTAAAAGTAAATTCATACAAAATGCGCTCAAGGAAGTTGCTTCTTGCTAAAATGAAACTTACAGCAAAGTACTAAAGTAGGTAGGTAATGATTGTCAGTACTGCAAGATGCGAAGATCAAAAACTTGAGAAATTTAGGAAAACTAGTACATTGTACAACATCTACAATTTCTGAGTGAAGCGAGTGATACACACAACTTTGAGTAAACTCATGCTGATCACAATATACAGTACAAGGAGGTGGGTAACGTTAGTAAGCTCCTCTTGCAATGCACAAACCCATCTATAAAAGACTTGTAGTCGTCATCGAGTGATACAGAGTATCCTAAACATTAAAAGGTTAGCAATTAAAAAACTGTCAAAAAAATTATACAAAAACGTTCTACACGTGTACAAATGTGTACACTCCACAACTACACGTGTACAAAAACGTTCTACACTTCTACACGTTCTACAAGTTCTACAAGTTCTACAAGTACTACAGTTATATAAGTTCTATAAGTTCTACAAGTTCTACAGTTCTATAAGTTCTACAAGTTCTACAAGTTCCTCCCTCCCTCAGTGTGTAAGATGGTCGCTCCTACCACAGAGCTACATCGCTAAGGAAGTAGTGAACGAGCCGGTCCTGAAGTCCTACCTGGCGGTAAAGGACATGATAATTAACGCTCTGATCTACCACCTTGATAACCATCCTGACACGGGGAAACAGAACCGCCGTTTCTTCCCCCGGCACCCCTCCTCTCTTGTCGTCGTGAGTGTTTTTACTTTGTTTCGCTTTTGTGTGTCGAGATTATATACATTCCGGCTAGGTTAAACTTTCAATACAAACTGAAAGTTCAATCTTTTTGTTAATGTCGGATTTGAATTGACACAAACTTACATGAAACACAATCAACTACAAGCAACTACAAGCATTTACAAGCGACTACAAGTGACTACAAGTGATTACACTTGACTACACTGTTGCACGTCACGTTCAGGTTGGCGGGAAGAACCCTACAGTTCGTGATACAGTGGAGAGTTACTCCGCTAAAAATAACTCCTGGCGACCTCTAGCTAAGCTCACTGTAAAGAGAAGTTCTGTTGGAGTTGCATTCCTTAACGGTTATCTCTACGCAGTAGGTCAGTTTCGTGTTTTTTCAAAACTTATCGTCCATGGAAAGTTTGATTACATTCAAACTTATCATCGACGATTAGTTTCACAAAAGCACAGATACCTTTTTTAGTTAATTGTATCGGATTGCAGGATATAAACTAATCATAAGTATACACTAACAAACTGTAACTAATAAACTTCAGGAGGGTTCAGTGTGACATCTCGACTAAGTTCAGTAGAGAGATAAGATCCGGAGAAGAGCTGCAACTAACACTTATCAACTTCAGGAGGGTTCAGTGTGACATCTCGACTAAGTTCCGTAGAGA
>JH154139.1:351129-370788 GCA_000226015.1 Mnemiopsis leidyi | reverse complement strand
AGTTTGTGTGAGATGTGACGTCACGTTGAGAGATGTGACGTCATTTTGCGATATATGACGTCATGTTAAGAGATATGACGTCATTTAAGAGATATGACGTCATTTTAAGAGATGTCACGTCACGTTGAGAGATGTGACGTCATTTTGCGATATATGACGTCATGTTAAGAGATATGACGTCATTTAAGAGATATGACGTCATTTTAAGAGATGTCACGTCACGTTGAGAGATGTGACGTCACGTTAAGATATTGCACGGATGGCTCAGGTTAATCCTATGCCTTTGCTCGGCAAGTTAAGGTTTTTTATCTCACTGGAGATGCTATTCATGTGACAGAGATCCGATACTAAGTCATTCATGTTAACGTAACATCTTCCCCGCGCCTATTGGCTCGGTCGAACTGATATGTCACGGCTTATTGTTGAATGGTTTATGTAGAGTGGTAGTTATTTAAAGGCAAATAGATTATAATCTACTGTATCTAGTTAGATGTTGAATGTGTTGATTCACTTTAATAGTAGATAAAAATTGTTATATTTGTGATTTGATTTTGATTGTCAGATTGAACTTGTAACTTTGTAATTGTGGTGGGAATTTTTGATTGAGGACATTGAACCTGCAAAGAGCGGTTTTGATTTTGATACTCACGGTAGTTTGAACAAATGCTTGCGGCGAGAAATTGCTGCAAATCCTTTTGCGTGAATGATTTTCTTTTTGGAATTTTCTTTCATTTACCCGTTATGTTAACTTCCATTTCCCATACATGATCAGACGATTTTTGGGCATCAACATCCCACACTTATGCATGGCGTATGGTTAGACGTTTGTGTATTGTATGTAACTTAACTTAAAACATTCGAGTTAATTTTGTACTACAAGTTGATTTCATTGACTGACGACCTATAAGTTAATTTTAACCTTTACCATAAAATGATACTTTTTCAAGCCAGCTTTAATAAACTGAGCTGAACAAGTGATAAGTTTGGGCTCAAAGCTTCTCAGCATAGCCAATGAAGAATGTAGAATATTTGACCATGATGCACAAAACGTCCATAACTCTTTAGATAAAATTCACTAAAATAGCTAGTTGACCTCTAGTTCATAATCATGCCATGATAAAAATGAATCGTATTGTAACATTATAAAGCAAAACATATTCTGTAGCTCATGAAGTAATGGCATCAGAGGAAACACTTCCAGCAAATGAAACAGAATCAGGAGTTGAGCTTATAAGAGAAAATGTTGAATCATCGGCCAACCAAAAATCTAAAGAACCGGATTTTTTAAAGGAGAAAGAGGGGCTAAATTTGAATTCGTATGCCCTGCAGACGGTGGATGAGGCCTCTTCCTCCGTTTTGCCGAAAGAGGACGATCCCAATGCGACTGCGTTACCAAAAGAAGAAGAAGACCCCAAGTCGTCTGCTTTACCTAATGAAGGAGGTCCTAATTCGTCTATATTGCAAAAAGAGGACAACGCCCCAGAACATCAAGATGCAGTATTCAAAATCCCTCAGATTCTTCAACGAAGAACACCCATAGAAAGACCTGTTGAGCACATTCATTTTGACAAGAAATGGGAGGCCAAACGAGGTTAGATCTATAGGTATAGAAAGTATTTTAGGGGGGGGGGGGGCGACCAATAACTTAACCAACCAGAAGCTACTGTTGGAAGCACTGTTTTTCTTCAAAATTTGTGGATCCTCCCAAAACAACCCTTTTTTTGTTCTTTAGTTCTGATCTTGTTTCTTGTCATGTTTGGTAAACACTCAACTGAAAGAAATACTGTCAAGTTTACCATCATGTTATCTGACTCTTAATTTCAGGGAGTGGTGGACTAGCTCCGAGCAAGAGTACTGTGTATATAGCTAACTTACCTTTTTCTTTGACCAACAACGATTTGCATAAGGTAAGATCTCGATTTTCACAGTTTATATTGGTTATATTTTCAATTTGCACATAGTCACAGTGATATAGCTTATTGTAGGGTTAAAGATTTCACAGCAAGTTAAATTAAGCTGAAGCCTGCATTCTTAACTTCCAATCTCGAATCTTATGCTGATATGGTTAACGAATGCAGTTATATCGCGAGCAATATCACATTAGATCTTGACGGCCAGTGCCGCAATATTTTCAAAGCAGTTTCTCTTACTAGTTTTTGCCATTTATTAGTTACGTTGATCGCGCACACGGACGTACGATTTGCGTCATTCTCGAAATAAGGCTCCTTATTTTGGTAGATCTGAGTCTCCAGTTAGCAGGCCAATTCTAAAAATAGTAACTTCTTGTCGTGATAATAATGTTATGTCTAACTGATTCCAATTAACGCCCGTAGCCGGTTATGTCCAAAAGAAAGAAACGAAGCCAGCAGCATATTGTTCCGTACGTCCGCGGATTTAAGCCACCAACACTAGCCACTAAAAGAAGTGCACTTGGGCAGGTCGAAGATGAAATGTTTTATTCTTTTAGTGGGCACCAGTCTATCCCGAAGTGTACTTCACAGGACGATTGGCTGGCACAGTACGACGAAGAGGGCCAAAGTGTGTCCCAGTTTAAGCTGGAGAATCCCTGGTTTTCAAAAAGAAAGATTAAGTACATGAAACAGCCTTTTGTTTCCACCGGCTCTACAATTATCGATAAATATCCAAGAGGAAAACTACTCCTCTTGCCTATAGGTGAACTTGACTTAGACCTGACAAAGCTAGCCAGTTTCGCGGAGACCTACTTAGGCGTCCCCTTTGCAGTGCTCCCTAAACTTGAAACTGGAGTTGATGGTGAGAAAGTCTGGGTCAAACGCGGGGATCAGACCCGACAAATTCAAGCCCGTGTTGCGGAAAACGGAAGATTCCAGATCAACGTGGCGGCAGCTCTGCAAGAGGTCCGCTACTACCTCGATAAAAACAGCTCTAACAGTCTGTGTGTTATCGCTCTCACTAAGTATGAGCTGTTCGAAAGCAGATCGGATTTGTTTGTGGCCGGAATGGCTAGTGGGAATCAGAGGATAGCTGTGTTCAGCATTCTTAGGTACGATCCCAATCTGACCTTCTCGTCGGAATTTTGGCATGACGTACGTGATGTGGCAAAACCTTTGTCGAAAATTAAAACGAACCGGTTTATTTTTGAGAGGAGTGCTAAATTACTGGTTCACGAAACGATGCACTTGTTAGGCTTAGATCATTGCATTTATTTTGAGTGCGTGATGAATGGTTCAGGACATTTGGAAGAAGATTTTCGGCAGCCGATGTCTCTTTGTCCCATTTGTCTTCGGAAGATGAAATTGCTTACTGGATGTGATATTGTTCGAAGGTATGAGAAACTTGTTGAGTTTTATCGAGAATTTGATATGAAAAGAGAAATTGAGTGGTTGACGACAAGACTTAATTCGTTCAAATGAGATCCAGCCAGCAGATCGCAGCCTAAGTTTCGTCTTATCTATAGTCATATGTAGACTTAAGCTCAAAATTTCATTCGTTTTTGTGGAATATATCGAATATGCAGAGAAATGAACGTTTTTGTACATATTTTATGGAGATATGATGATTTCTAATGATTGTGATGAATATCACGATTAGATTTAAACTCGTTACTTTATTGTATCCTTTATTTTCAACAACTTGTCCCTGACATTTATCATTATTTTGCATATGATTAGTCGGCACATTGGGGCCCTTTCATCATCCAACATTTAATTTCATCGCTATTATTTTGGGTCGGCATAGTATATAAATATATCCTACGCTAATGACCTGCCTAGCCGTAGGGCCATAGTAGGGTCACCTAGGAGGGCTCGGACGCTACCCTAGGCGAGCTAGCAGGATAGAACGGTAAAAATAGGCAAAAACGAGAATAATAAAAGGATATAAGAAAAATTAAAGGAAGGGTCAAACCGGAGGCTCTTCCTGTGGATCGTGTCGGCAACACTGGGGTCTTTTCATTTTCTGACACCTAACATTACTGTTTTTCAGATACTAGAGAAGTTTGGAAGATGTATCAAGTTAGTCAATGTTTCGTAAAAGTTGTCTAGTCTGCCTGTAAAACAATAAAACATAAAGGCATATGATAACAAGATCGATCGTAGGGGTTGAAAGTTAATTGATCATGTTTTAAAGCAATATCTAGTCCTGCCAGCCCATGTGTACAGTGAAGTATGTATACCAATTTAAAGACAAGTTTCTCCCCCAGAGTTTCAATACCCCGAGATTCAGAGCACAGAAGCAAGGGTATAGCATTTGCTTTGTTCTTAGAACGAGAACCCTGTATACGTGTCATCAACACTTTCCACGGCAAACAGGTTAGGACCCATCTGTACGAGTTTTCCTTTAATCTTAATACTACAGTAATTCTACAGTAATCAAAAAAATTATTCTTAAATTGTTTCTTGTCTACTATAATAACAGTGTCAAGAAACATACTAATTCCAACATACTTAACTGTCATAGTTGTGCAATTTATTTGAAATGGAAGAACTTGTAAAATTCGCGAAACTTTTCGTTAATCGTTTTGACTTTGCGAGTATAAATAAATATATGGTGATTTGTGATGCACTAAGATGTTTTCTGCTTTTTTTAGATACATTCAACAGCGAGAACGTGACTCTTTTTTGTCGAGATTTAGTTGTTATTCGTGGAAAGCGGCAAAACATTTGAAATCTTGAAAATCACACTCTTACACGGTCAAAAACCGGCGGCGAATTGCACAACTAGGCTTCATTGTCAGCGTTCTTATTTGATTTTATAAGACAAGTACGCTGGCTTATTTATCTTACTTGTATGACTAAGAAATACATAAAGTGAAAAGTTAAAATTTTAAACATACATATTTGAAAAAACGTGCCTATTCGCTAATGGTCAGCTATCTGTAATTGCATTAATATTCCTCAGTTATTCGGCCGGACCCTTAAGTGCAGCATGGCTAAAGACAACGGGAGAACGCGGGAGTTTATCCGTCGTAAAGAGTACCCGAACAAATCCCGCTGTTACGAATGTGGGGAGTTCGGACATCTGAGTTACAAGTGTCCGCACAACGTGTTGGGCGAGAGGAGAAGACCCAGGAAGAAGAAGAAGAAAAAATCGGAGAAGAAGGAGGAGGAAGACAATTATTTTAACCCTGACATCAGTTTAGCTCAAGCCATTGCGGAGGATGCCGAGATGGCTGATGAAGAAGAAGGGGAGACACATAAAAACAGTTGCGCTACTGCGGACAGGAACAATCGGGAAGAGCCTGCTGTGCCACCGGATCCAGCTGTTCACATATACGAGGATCAGGATGGCAATCGTTATCAGACAAGAGCTACGGAGCAGTATGTTTCTTATCAGACTCTACCACAACGACTTATATCTAGAGTGTCTAATGTAGTTAGTAGGAAGAGGTACCAGCAGGATTCGTATTTCAGTGATGAGGAATTTTTAGAGGAAGATTAAAACGCAGGCAAACGTGCGATAATACATCATATTTTTGCATAATTGCAACTATAGAATATGGGAAAGCACCGAATTTTAAGAGCGTATTCATTCATATTTGAACTTGTAACTATTTGTGTCGCTGGGTTTTTCAGATGAGAATCATGTCATTTCATGTACTTTCATACTTTCATATTGGTTTTGTCCATACTTCCCTTGAGAGAGAAAGACAGTTTTTCCTTTTTTTAACCGGTTTGATCATTTTTATATTAAGATTTCATGAGTGTAAGTGAACAGATTTTTATTTTTTGAGTTTGAGTGCCAATAGAAGTTGTGATTTTGTTTTCGGCTGTTTACAATCTTTTTTAACAGATGAGATCCATTGGTCTCCTGTGATGTATTGTAATTTACTCATGAAGCTTAAAATAGAGATAAACTGATGTTTTGTTGTTTGGCACATAAGCGTCAAACATAAGAGAACTTCTGCAGATTGAATGATAGAAAGTTGTCTAATTTCATTTCAGATATAATTGTTGTCATTTCACAGATATAATTGTTGAAATTTATTCATTGCGAAACTTTTCTGTTAAATGTATGTATAAAAAACATTTGCATTCTCATTAAGTTGATATCGTTAACATGTGATATAAAATACAAATTAAAAATTTAAAATTTGTTACACAACTGACATCTACAAAAATTCATAACAGTTACCAGGACTCTAATACGTCTGATACCCGACAATCTCAGTTCTTATCTCTTAATCTACAAGCCTCAAAAGAAAGATAAAGCATTGTCTTTTCGTTATCAATATCATGCGCCAGAGTTTATACTGGAATCATTTGATCGCACTCTATTCTAAAAAGTCCAGCCCAATTCCGCTTCAAGCAAACCGAATTTCTCCTCTTGATAACGCTCGCTATCTACAAGCTCCTGCATTGGTGTACATCCCTCGTTTTGTAGAATCCTCTCCAGCTGGGCCCGGACAGCAGCAACCACCTTGCCGCCCCCACACACGTACTTATAGCTTCCCTCCAAACACACTCCAGCTACCACCTCCTCCAGACCGACCTGCCACGTCCTGCTACTACAGGGCTTGTCTTGAGACCGTTGTTTCCCGCTTCAAATTTGCTGGGGTCCGATCTTGAGTAGGCCCTGAAGGTGGTTATATCCAGCACATAACTCGGTTCTTTTAGGGGCTGGCCCAAAAAGTGCCATTCCACTAATCTAACGCCGAGGCAAAGGAAAATGGGTCCAGTCTTTGTTCCAGATCGTGCAGCCTGCTCTCTGGCTTTAATAAAAGACATGAAGGGAGCAAATCCGGAAGAAACGAGGATGATGGGTCTCTTTAGACTTTTTGGATTCCAGGACTTTATAGCTAAAGGACTATTTAGCTAAATTGGTCCTTTCAGCTAAATAATATTTTAGCTTAACAGTCCTCGGATCGGACCATATAGAATATTACTTGTTTCATTTTTAGCTAAATCGTCCTCTTTAGCTTTTCGGACTATTTAGATTTTAGCTACTAGACCATTTAGCTAAACGTTTCATTTCGAATTTTATCATGTTAAATTCACAGATTCGTCTGTTCGACGAATCTGTAGTAGGTCAAGGTGTTCTCATTGTGCTGTCTGTTCTTGGTATGTGCGTTGAGAGCTCCTCTCTTTCTAGTAAGGTGCTAGCTTGATTAGTAGCTGAATCCATTATTGAGGACGATAATCGTTCGGGATAGTTACTTCACTATAAATGTTTCACATCTTCAGAGTTTGGGTTAAGGCCTTTTGATTACTAGTACTTGCTGTACCGTCAGCTGGTCAGATCGCATCACGCGTGCAATGGCATTTGGATTCCGTGTTGCAACGTCAGATCGCATCGTCAAATTCTAGGCATTTTTGTGAGTTGCAACGTTATGGTTATAGCTATAAAGGACCATTCAGCTAAATTTAGCTGAAAAGTCCGTTGGCTATATAGTTCGCCTAGCGTCGTAAAATACACATGCTCAATCTCAGAAATAAGGTGTCGTAAAATGCACATGTTTAATTGCAGAAATAAGGAGGTGTCGTAAATTTTGACGAGAAAAAAAAGAGCTAATGTCTAATCCACATCGGTTTGCTGGAAGAAGAAGAAAAAACCGGTCGCGTTTGCCAGCGCTGTGATCAGGCAAATTTGCAAAAAATATAATTTAATTTAATGTAGCGTACGTGCATGCCGCGCGATACTGGGTGTATTTTGTATTGAAATTTAAGAAATTTGCTAGTCGTTTAGTTAACTTTCGTTGTTGTCCCATACACGGACCAGAGAAACTAGGAACTTCATAATAAATTCTTGTACAAAATCAATTGACAACGTAACTTTTATTTAACACTGCACTAAACCACTCATCTTGTACGATTTCCAAGATTATCACATCAATATTCGTCAAGTTGTCGATTTTCAAAAATAAGACAAATCAACTACCACTTCATGCTTTGTGGTATTTGATAGAACACTGAAACACTTAATATATATGCACGTTAAATTAACTTTAACAAAGCTAAAAAAATCTTCTTTTTGGCACTACAAGTCCGCATCTTTTCCCCAATTTCGTAGAAATTTAAGATTAATTCCCGGCGGCATCAAATGTAAAGCCAAATCATCAGCCAGTCAATGGCTCAAAAGGCAATTATAACCTTTTTAATTATCATATAGTTCAACCTGTGAAACAAAAATGTCTAAAGTCAAGCTAAGGAGCTGAACGATTCATCATTAAACTTAAATCTTGAAATTTCCGCACAAAAAGAAAAAAAAAGTCACTGAATTTTGATCGTTCATTCAGATAGACCAGGCGCTATTAAACATTATTACATTTGCCAACATGGAATATACATCAAAACATTTGACGGAAGGGTTGAGTGAGAGAGTCAGTAGAAAAAGAAGGGAATTTATTTTCTGTTTTTGTTTCGAGATATGATCCACTGCATGGTTATATCTGAAATTAATGGGTGTGAGTTGAATAGTCGTAAAAACACAAAACAAACTACGCTAGTTTACGGAATTATGAAACTTTGAAAAGCCAGCGTTACAAAATGTTACACAAGAAGATTATACCGACCAAGATTGTGTTTGTCTTTGCAGGAGATTGAGTAACAGGATATGTCCCGGTCTGTCACCAACTTCAGCTCCCTGAAACACAGTTCGTGGTGGCGGTAATTGAACAACTAACTATAATCAAAAAGTTAATTAAGAAAGTGTTAATTGAAGTGTTCAAGGGGACTTTTGAGTTCAAAACAGACTTACAATTTGTCTATGAGCTGATTTTCGTCCAGGGAATTTGGCAAATCCTTTTTGTTACCCAGCACCAACACCTGGAACAATTCAGTGAATGTGCGGTATTGTCTTAAATGTTTCAAAATGATATGTCTCAAAATGATATGTCTCAAAATGATTATGTCTCGAAAAGAGTTGTCTCAAAAGTCAAAATGATACCATATATCAGAGATCCCAAGAAAAGTACCAGAATAGACAGAAAATTTGGCAGACATTGACTACGTTGCCAAATGACATCATTGGAAACCATTGTGTTTTTAATAGGCTAATAAACAGATTCACAATAGATTAAGATGACATATTGTAATCACATTGAATATTTTGGCATCCTGCCATGGAAGCGCAGATGACGGCTTACCAGGAAGAACCGACATAGAATGTTTCATATGTTATAAATGTACTGTAATTCCAACAAGTTGAGGTTTAGAAGTTTAGACGGCGGACTTTTAGTACCAAAATTCCTACTAGTTGGGGTTAATACAGCAGATAGATACGTTGCTACGTACCGGAATTCCTACTAGTTGAGGTTAATACAGAAGATAGATACGTTGCTACGTACCGGAATTCCGACAAGTTGAGGTTTAGACAGAAGATTGTGGAGTTCCTGCTTGCTTCCCTCCAGCCGCTCGTGGTCGGCGGCGTCCACCATGTACACGATACAAGACACGCCCCGACAGTACCTCTCCCACATGCTTCTAAAACGGGGCTGTCCTCCAATGTCCCATAACTGCAGATAGGTTAGTTTGATATAGGTATTTGTGTTTGGCTAGTTACACTACCTACCTTCATTTGTAATAATGGATTGGCGGTGTACTGGTATCTACCTCCTGTGCAGGAGTCGGATTGTTCCATTCCCATACCCTTATCCGCCTATTATTACACTAATTGTACACTAACTGTACACTTATTGTACATGTACGCTAATCAGGGTGGTCAACTATAAAGAAAATTTGGGCCACTCAACATAAAACGCTACATTTAAACTCCATAACAAGGCGAAATTACATAATTATAATTAAATGATTATAATTAAATATAGACAGAACATTGGTAAGTTGCTTGGAGATACGATTAAACCATTAAATTTGTCTTATGTCAGTTTTAAGTTGCTACATCGCATGTAGCAACTTAAAATGTACAAATTGAACCAAACGTTTTTATGACATCATTGTACACTGTACACTGTGGTGTATGGAGTAATGTAGCATTGCATCATTTACGGTAAAGCGAACTATTCCTCACATGATGCTGGAGCATGTTGATGATTGCACTGATCATCGTAACCAACTACTCATCATAAACAGCGTAAAACTTTAAGACTTGACAAAAAACAAATTTAGAGGGAAAGATGACATTAAAACACAGAATGAATTGAGTCTGATTGGAAATCATAACTAGGAAACCTAAAACTCAGACTTCACGAAATCACAAAATGTTACATAAACAAAACTTTGTTAATATAGTTAAGTATTTTACTCCAACCTTAATCGTGACGTTTCCTTTGGTAACTTTTCTCATGTTGAACCCAACTGTAGGAATCATGTCTTCATTGAACTGTCCCGACTGATATAACAACAAATTAGTGACGTGGGGAGGGGGAGTGGTAAGATATAGTGGACTGACCGGATATCATACAGATATCCAGACTGTCAGAAATACAATTTTTACGTCTTCCAAATTTAATGGGCCATCACAAACTGTCAGATACGCAAAGATGATTTTAGAAAAAAACCTCGCGAAAAGTTTAATAATTACACAGTTAGGAGATACATCTCTATATGCCGATTGCTTCTGCAAATGTCCACTGCATAACACACCTCATTCCCTTAGTCTCTGTACTATGATTTTAGCGCAATTGACCAACAACGATTTTAAAAAGTTACCAATAATGATATTCAACTTATTTCCTGTTTTGGCGAATCATCGCTCTTTATCAATGGTTTAGCAAGCAGTTTATAGTTTGCCACCGTAGTAAAAGTGAAAGGAGGGACGTAACTCAGCCATTAGCGCGAACTACTAGAAAATATTGAACACACAACCCCCTAGAGTCGGCTAAAAATCTACTCTGATTTCTTGCCAGGCACTAAACATAATTGTTTATCCTAGATCCTCCACTGAACTACCATCTACAGTATTGCCAGGATAGTTAAGCCCAATAAGGTGGCAACCACCAGTTTAATGGTCCTATCATATCCGACAATCTGTGCAGACGTGTCATCTTGCTCCACCTGGATCATTAATGTTTTGCCCTGGTTCGTTACAGATCTAGATTTCTTTGACTTTTAGATGCTACAGATAATGATTACATAAACGAGAAACAAATTACGTTGTTCTGCTGTTCACAAGGTCGCTGAAAAAAACCCAAAAAAACTGGGAAAATAAAACTTTAACTGGAACGAATAATTTGATTAATTCAAGTTAAATATTACTCACGGCTAGCACGTTTACAAAAGTAGTTTTTCCGCTGTTCTGCATACCAACCAGGGTCAGCTCCATTTCTTCTTTCCAGAATAGCGACCTGTAAAGTCCTGTTCAAACACAAGGAAATTTTTTGAAGATTGTACACAGTTTATCAGACGTTTCTAAACTTTTAAAGTCCTTTACAAACATGACACAAGGCGGAATTATATACAAAAAAGTCTCCCCCTAATCACTATTGTCACTACTTGAGAAAGTATGACGAAACAAACTAACCTGATCCAGTCGAGGAAACGTTGGAAAATGCTGGCCATTTTAACGTTCCCTTTATCGCAACACTACGTAGCTAGTTCATTCTAGATAAGTAGGGAGGTTAACAATAATCATAATCAGCGAAAAGTTTATTTTTAACTACTAAGTTTTAATGGAATAACATGGGGGCGATGAGGTGGTCATTATTTTTTATTATTGATGACCTAGGTCACGGTGCAGGTGTTATAGCTAAATCATTAAATCAGGTTGTAACAAGCCAAAGTATCATTTCTAAACAAATCATTTAAGTGTCACTGTCAGGTCATACCCCCCTCAATTACGGTTACATTTTCTGATTTTACTTCTCGATATGATAACTTATCATTTACCTAAAAACTAAATAAAACACACCATCAATCCAAGAATGTTTTTCAAATTGAATTGTGAGTATATATGTACATCATCTTATCCAATGCTACTACTGGTCAATAACTGTTCGAGTGGAATCTACGATAAGACATAAGGAGTAACAGTTCAATTCATAAACAATACATATCACAAAAACATCGAATAGTTAAAACCACACCTATAAGTGTATTATATAAAAACTTAATTTTTATGTAAGACTGTTTTTCGCACTTTCAAACGTGGACTCATAATTATTGCAGTATGGGAGTAGTATCTATCTGGTTACAGGAGTTTGGGTAAATCATGGTAAGTAAACCGGAGTAAAACAATGTCATAGGAGCTATAATATGCTGCTGGTGTAATGCAGTCTAGCACTGAACACTGGAGACAAATTCCTTATCATCTAACATTTTATAATTTCAAACGTCATCCCTGGTCATATTTCATGAGCACGTGTTATATGTGCAGTGTAAGTGGTAACCTTATCTGTTATAACTTTATCATGACAATTTGAATACAAATCAAAAGTAGAAACTCTGATGTACCATGTGTGTATTACTGTTGTACTACAATATAGGCAATGTGTAAAACTGTAAAAAGGAGCACATTAAACGTTTTGAAAAGCAGAACTGCTTTAACTAGGTTAGTCATCAAAGCTGTAAACCTGGACGTGTGTGTATGTACTTAAGCCCTTTTGTTCTCATCATTGAGTGAAAATATTCATAAAAAATTGTATACACTGCACATCAAGTCAGATATAGCCTATTAAAGAATGAGTGAGAAAATTTACATTCCACAGAAAGAATCACCTTTGATGCATGTAAAGGAGTCCAATGCCATAATCATGGTAACCGAACACATCCTCAATGGAATTCCGTCGCAGACGCTCTGTTTCTTAACTTAGTAACTAAAACCTTTAGGTCCCTTCACAGATACATACTGAAGAAAATGAAAGTTGTACAGTGATGACGTCATCATCACATGACACTATAATCACGTGACATCCTCAGGGATAACAACGACCTCCTCCCCCTCCACGTCCTTCAGACAACACAACATGAAATCATTATCCAGAGCAGGTATCAGGTACCGATCGTCGTTGTACAGCTCGTGTGAGAGTGTGGTTGTGTGTCCGTGTGTCAGTATGTGTTCCGATATGTCCGGTAGTTTCCTCTCCCCGCAGAAGGGACAGTCGGAGTCTGATATCAGGTACCGCATGTAGTTCACCAGTTTCACCTGTGGAGAAAAAGTTAGCGGAATCAGTGAAACTTAATTTACAACAACTACGTTGCGAGGGCTCGGACACAGTTTGGTGTAAATAAACTCCGAGAAAACATAGTATAAGAGTCTGAGCATCTTAATGCTAGTAGTCAATAACTAACCGCGGCCATTGAAATGAAATGAAAATACAGGATATGCGATAGGGATAGTGGCCCATTATAATCACTTTTAACGGTAGCAGCAGTAACTTGAGATAATTATACGTGATCGAAGGTCATAATTCACAATAATTAAACGGCAAAAATTGAGTAACAAGGAAGAAGTAGGGTCGGAAATGGTCGTCAGTTAAGCAGACAAGATTTTGTAATATTAAATTATATTTCAGGCGAATTTGATGCCGGTAAAATATTATGCTTCGTATCTAACAGACACGAGAATTTATTGTTATGTAATGTTACTTTCGTAAAAACAAACAATTTCAAATCGATTTTATGAGACTTGACAGAAAATCAATATTTATTAAGTCACTATAAGTACCTATAGTTAATATTAGAAAAGCAGTTGCCACCAATAGTGCCATAGTGGTAACTGGTTTATAGAGCTGAGAAAACACCTTAAGTCTGATAATACAAATGGTACCAATGTAGTGTATTTGACAGTGTAGAACATCGAACCTACTCTAAGTGGTTTCCTTCTCGGCTCCCACGCACGAGGTCGGGGGTTCAAATCCCGTGTCTGCCAGTCCTAGAGAAGTGCGCTAAGGGCATTTGCCTATGCAACCTTTTTCGGTCGACTCAGCCGAATGATCGGGAAACCGTGATTGAGGGTTAAATAATTAGCTGCCCATTGCAGCGAAGTCTCGGGCGATAAAAGTATAGTACACACTACCTTAACCGTCACTGGCGTGTAATAAGTGTATGTATAATTGTACATTCAGCCTCCTATAATTGGCCGTTACACTTGTGTAACATGTGGCTGTTTGAGTGTCCGAATTAAAATAAGTATGAGATAAAAAAGTTAAAGTAAGACTGACCTGCTTGTAGTACGACAGGTCTTTACAAAGACTGTCCAGGTCGATACAGTGCTGAGACTTCATGTGTTGCTTGATGGATGTAAACTTGGTGTAGACCACACTGCAGACCAGGCACTTTATCTCGGGAGCCGCCCCCTCCCAGTCCGACCACACCTCCTCTGTCGGACTTCCTGGATTGTGAAGTGTTATGTTGGTGTTAGGTGTAGACCGTCTTTACTACACTGCCACAGGCAGCACCTAGCTTACTGTAATGTGTCACTCATATTAAAACTAGATTCAGGAGAGCAGAGTGATAATAACTAGAGGTAGAACTTTTTATCATTTCCTACAAATTATTTCTTGGCGAGCTTCAAGCAATTAAGCTATATTTTTCTCGGGGCACATTTTTCTCGGCCGTAAATGAACCCGCCGCATTAATGGCGAGTAAGGTAGAAAACAATCGTCAGTATCTAAGCTAAAAATAACATAAAAATTGCAAGTAAAAATAAAAGTACCACTTCTCGAGTCGGAAACGTCGTTATCATCTTTATCTTCACTCAGAGTTTTCCAGCCTTTACCAAATTCTCTGTAGTTGATGATGTAGTACTTGTCAAACTCTGATAACAGCTGATTTAAGCTAGGGAAATAGTTATACAGAAATGTTACACTGCACGACCAAATCGTCAGCAGCATTTATGATCAGGATAGAATAAAGATTCAAAGTGCAAACAAAGTAATATATGTATTAATAACTTTAAATTGTTTGAACCTTGAAATTATACATAAAGAAAAAAACCTCGTACAATAATCACCTGTGTTGCTAGGATTCAATTTTTTGTGTAGTTTTTTCCTCATGTGCTCCCGTAACGTCTTGTAATCCCTGAACGTCTTATCGCAGTACAAACACTCTGCTCGAGCCATCTTACTGCGCAAATTCTCTATAAACTCGGCCGTGTACACCTAAACGCAACCTGCATCAAATGTAAGCTTTATTCGAGCAGTACCTACCTATAGTAGTGAAACAGAAGGTTAAGTAAGCAAAAAAGATAGAAAAGGAGACAGAGGAAAAGATTTTCAAACAGGAAAATAGGAATTGATTTGTATATTAAGAAAGGTGTGAAAAACATAGAAAACATTTACCAAGTTATCGGGATGACCTAAGGTAAAGCTGTGTTCATTGTAAAGGTGTTCCGAAACTGCAAATCTATTTCCAGTCAGCTTGTCTGGACAGAACAAACAGTCAATGTTCATGTTCTTACTTTCTCTCTCACTCTGTTGAAACATTTAATACAAACATTAAGTTGCAGCATAACACATCTTTAAAAGTTAATAATGTTTTGTGCTACATTTTTGTTGTATTGATAAAATCAATAATTTGCACATGCCACATGTATAATAAAACAAACTTTTTATAATTCTTTTACCTGCTGCTGCTTCAAAACTTTATCTAGAGTCTCACGATATATCCGAAACCTCAAAGCTTTATCTTCCTCAGAGGTATCATTTAACATATAATACAATTCAGGCGCACCCCCATCCTTCTTGTGAATATTAATCCCATGTAAGTGTTCTGTTAGGTTGGAGCTGTGAACCTTGTTCCTCCAGTATTGCAGATAGTGTTGCATGTTGTACACTGTGTTCATGGAAGCGATGACAATTCTATGTTCAGACAGAAGATGTGGAAGAATTGTATCCTGGGTAGACAATTAAGTGTCTTATTAAATGTGACAACAAATTATACATTTTTCGTCAAGTTAAGGTCGAATAATGTAAAATTGGTTTAGAATGAAAATATGCTGCTATGGTATTGCCAAATTATGTTTTTCAGACGTGTTAAAGCCTGTTTTTACTATACCTCAGTTTTCTTTGATGTGTCCCACTGATAATTACAATCACCCAAAAGACATGATCCATTTAATGGAAAAGCTGGAATTGTCATAACTCTTTCCTGAGAAAGTAAATTTTAGTGTATTTAATTGATAAATCTTTTGTACAGAGAAAATTTAAACATAAAGTAGTTATAAATCTAAACATTTCAGTTTTAGAAATTTATGCACTACTGTAATATAGATACTTTGATATATATTAGATACTATACCCCCTCACAACCACTATCATACGATATCGAAATTTCTTGCGCGCGAGGCTTGTGGAGCTAGCAAAAGTTTAGATATTTCTCGACGCTTGCGGAGGGTAATATCAACATTTTCAAACACAAGGCTTGCAGAGTTTTGAAAATGTCGATATCGACAGGGGGTGTGGTAAATGTTTTATCACACTTTGGAGCCAAATTTGGGGGAAAGCAAAATTTGATAAAATTATGGCAATTGAAACTGACTTAAGTTAAACGTTCCCTGGACATTTCCTCAAGATTCAGTCTACCTACTGGCCTTGCATTTTAATGGGACAAAGAATCGGAAATGTTGCCCGTAGCACTGATAAAGAAATGGCCTACATAGTGACCTCGACCAAAATAATAGTACATGGTCAAATCAGTCACTATATTAAAAGACTGTCATTATATCGACAAATTCACTTTTGTATCGAAAGGCCAGGAAATGTTGCCCGTATTAATGCTAAACAATCTGCTATCGACAACTACACTAAAGCAATCACGATTCAACTTCAAGTTCGCACTACTTATCTATGGGCTAAATGCTGACGAAGCCGCCCAATTTACTTTGCATAGAGGTGAAGGAGGTGTGATATGACTTTTTATACAATTTCCATACCCCGCATGTTACGACAAATGGTTAAACAAAGACAGGAACCTGCTAAAAGGGAGTGGTAACGTGGTTCATGATCTCACAAGGTTATACTTAGTTAAATGTACTGATAGCAGCCCAAATACAGATAAGATGGAATTTGTTATGATAGGCAACTAATTTACGGAAAACTTGCACTATTTTATTCTGACAGAAAGGTGTTACAAAGCTGAAAATTTGGCAATCAGCATTGCATTGATAAAGATTGGTCAAACTTAGAGTTTCATCATTTCATGTGTAAACAATTATGTGTATACTATCACTAATTACCATGTACCAGTTAAGTTACTTCCAATAGATCTAGACAAGGTCTCAAAATTTATCGACATACCAACTCATCTTACTTCGTACTCTATTAATAACTCGGTGTCGTCAGTCAGTGAGATTATATTTAAGGCGATGTAAAGTTACTACTGAATGACCCCAGTTAATTTGTTTGATTATTGTAGTACATTGAACTAATTGATTAAGATCGATTTGCTAACGCAACCTATGTTTGTTAGACGTTGCTGGTTGCCTGACCTGCGAAGCTACCGCCCCACAACGCAAAGAAAAGACAAATTTTCAGGAAAAGACAAATTTTATCTACAGCATTTAATAATCAAATAATACATATCTCATTCACCGCACTTGGTAGAATATCAAAAATATAGGTAGCGCGGGTTGGCCCAGCATAGTGCGCGCAGTTGAAGTGCCGCGCGGCGCGCGCGCCTGTCCGCTGCACAAATGCCAAAGCATGCGTATGAGGCAGGTACACGCTCGCGCGGCACAACAAAGGACACACACTATACTCATTGAAAAAGTAAAAATCTATTGAGTCATATTAATTATTTTAAAATATTTTCCGGAAAAATTGCTTAAACATTACAAGTTATTTCACATATTCAATATTGAATTCTTATGGGTTTATTTGCAACGGGCGATGCGCGTCTAGAATTTCTTCGCCAGGCCAGAAATGCGTGACAGCGCGTGATGGCCGCGACGGTAGGTTATCAACCTACAAGGGTTTATGTAAAAGGCAATTATGAAACATTGCAATTGCCGTCATGATTAGATATGAAATATGCGTCTAGTCTACGCTTTATAAATAGATATGAAATAACTAAGCTTAAGATCTAAATGAGTTTCATCACTGCAACACTGCAATGTGCTAAAAAACAAACCTATCCAACCTTTATCAGACATGATCGAGATTTTTGTCAAGGTCCTTAACTCAAGAATAGCGCCCAATGCTACATGAAACCCACTGGAGCTGATTCCTGCATGATCCTGGTTTACTGCTGTTCGAGAAGAGACGCGCAGTATCACGTGACCCTTAAAACGTGATGCAATGGCCCATTTGATAGGCTCTGGCAGCTTGTAATTGGTACTAGTGTAAGGTGGACAACATGCTGTCGATGCCAAACACAAAATAATATCCAATATCGCTAATCGTCGATTTATACCTCCATTTGGAACTTGTCGCGGTGATACCCGACTCACGTTAGACGGATATAATCTCGTCAATTTGGAACTGCTGATCGCGAGGGACCATTGCATTTCAACGGGCGATGCGTGAGAGCGCGTGATAGCCGCGACAGTAGGTTATCAACCTACAAATTGCATTCAAAGTGGTGCTCCTATCTCAGCCAAGCGAACTGGTTTTCTAACTTTCAATTTCACTTGAACTTCAGTTTATTTTTACGTAGAGAAAACCGCGCAACGCCCGGTAGCGGTTGACTGCCGTCAAATTCAAATGTGTCCAACTCCACATTCGCCGCCGCGCTACCAAAGCGCGCGGTGAGCAGCTCAGCACCTAGGAATGTTGTCGAGGTGTTACCCAACTCGCGCGCGGCTCGCAGCTTGCTGCCATGCTATTTGTACGGCAGCGCGCACCCTCCTGTCATTTTATTCCCTCTATTCGCTTCGAATGAGGGTCGGACGAAGTCAGACAAGCTGCTATCCAGAGCGTTTTAACGTTTTGTTAGAACAATAGAGGGATATAATATTGTCAACTAGGAATTAGAAAATTTAAGTTTTCGGTGTTAATCTTCGCCTTGTCATGTCATATATCAGTCGTTGGTCTTATTTATTAGCTTACTGATAGCGCGGCGCGCATTCGAAAATAGTTGCATTGGACGATTGTCTGACTTTGCCTGGGGACCTCAGGCTAATTGTTGCTTTGCAGCCGATCGGAGGGAAACGTAGAGAGAGCCGCGCATCGCCCGGTAAGTCTGACTTTGACGAGATCATGATCATGTCCGTTTACGGGCGTTCTAACGTTCAGGTTTTGCTGCGTGAGTCGGGTATCACCGCGACAAGTCTGACTTTGTCCGACCCTCATTCGAGAATAAAATGACGGGAGGGTTCGCGCTGCTGTACAATTGGACAATAGTGTTCATACATGAAACAAAATGCATACAAGAATAAACTAAAAAACAAAATTTTGCTTTCTCAGCAAAAGGGTGATATTAATAATTGGGAACCTTTGTTAAACTTTGCAAATTCAACATAAAATCCTTAATAGCAACCAGTAATAATGAGCTGTATTTATTGTTTGCCTGGCACTTTCCTTTGTCATTTGTTTCTCCGACAAATTAAAAAAAAACTTCTTGACTAACACCCTACCTAGCGGCTAGCACAACCTCAAGATGTGTTTGTACAATCTATGATAGTATGTTTATGAGTCAATAAAAAACAATATTTCAATAAAACAATATTTCAATTTAATGTCATTTTACATTCAATCGAAAAGGAAACATTACATATAAAAATATCAAAGTATGGTATGGTAATGTCTCATCCTAAAGTATAATTTATGCTACCGAGTATGTAGCTGTTGATTGTTTGAGACTCATCTGACTTGATCGACATGCATAGCAAAAATTTATGATTTCACTA
>JH154139.1:318689-336785 GCA_000226015.1 Mnemiopsis leidyi | reverse complement strand
GAGTGAGTGAGTGAGTGAGTGAGTGAGTGAGTGAGTGAGTGAGTGAGTGAGTGAGTGAGTGAGTGAGTGAGTGAGTGAGTGAGTGAGTGAGTGAGTGAGTGAGTGAGTGAGTGAGTGAGTGAGTGAGTGAGTGAGTGAGTGAGTGAGTGGATAAAATGTGTTTCTATGAGAAAAGTAGGTAAGAAAGATAGAAATTTGGTTCTTTCGGGAAAAAGATTTTATAACAAGTTGTCGCTTTAAAGAAAATATAGCAGAAGCGGACTAATCTGCATTTTTTTTCATTACCGGTAACACATGTCTATTTGGAAAATAAAAAAAGCAAAGCATACACCACGCCACCCTCGGAATAGTCACCACCTAGGTTAATTATCGGCGGTTTTTTGATGACATCCTCCAAGGCTGATAGTGTGCCCGACACCATGAGCGAATCTGCTTTTACACAGATATACGCTAAACCACACAATTACATGTGCCTGAGGATTTTAACCTCGGATGTCCAGGTCTTAGTCCAATTTCAGCACATACCTATACAGGTATGGGATACCCGTCACGGTGATCCACCAAGCATACTTCCCAAGGTCAAAGACCCTGTACCAATCACAGCTTGGTAGACTGACCGGATCTTGCAAGCAAGAAATCTGATGTATAGAACGTGCCACTAGCGGGGCTCGAACCAGTGACCTTCAGATCGCCGGGCCAAGGTGTTAGCCAATGAGCCACGACGCCGGAAAATAGCGTGCATAAGTTCTAAGTTGAGGTAGAATCATGCTTGAGTTTGTGATAACTTATATTATAGTCCCACTGGCCCATGGAGAGTTGCGGAATATGACCAGATTTCAGAGCAAGTTTTGCACCCTTGGAGTAAAACACCACAATAGATCCATAAACTCTGTTTAAGAAATTTTGTGTACGTAATTGTTTGCTGGTTTGGTTGTCTAAAATTTGACGGACCAAAGTTCTTTCGTTAGGCTTTAATGCCTATAATTTGTTATGCGGTCATTCCAATTGCTGGGTATGCGAGGACACTCCAAATTAAGTTATGGCATCAGGAAAATTTACCGCAAATATTCGCGGGTACTTAGTAAGTAAATCTATAAGTGCAGTCAACAGTTGTCTTTTTCAGAAAAATTTTTATCAACAGTTTAGGACCTGTCCATTTGATTTAAAAAAAAGACCATATTGGTGTAAACAACCGTTTGATTTTTTAGATGTAAATTTAATGTTAATTTTATTTCTTCGAAATTTACCAGTTTTTACGTTTCTCATCTTAAAAGATTAATAACTTGTGAATCGGGATCGTTAAGTAAATAAGATTTGATAAGGGAGATAGAAATCTAGCATCTCTAACAACAAGAATCTCTAACTGACTCAATTTAGAGTTAAGATTAGGGTTATGGTGACGGTTGGCTGTTTTCAGACTATATCCCTTAACGAATCACTTATTTTCATTATTATCCGCATTAGGGATTCTGTCTGTCAGGGAATCTATTTTACAATCTATCGCAGAAGGATTATAGGTGAAATTCTTGTGAATTCAGGTTTAAATTTCCCACAGAATATGGTTGACATAAATGTATCCACTTCCTTTTAGCTATGTTTGGGTTACTTGGTCGAAACTCTATGAGATGCAGTCGACAGATTGTCGCGTCAAGAAACTTGTCTTCAATACATGAGGTTCGTTTTATAGACTCGAGTTCTTTAGTCTGATACAGTTTATAGTAGCACACTCACACTTTTATATATGCCTCTAACATTCAAAAGTTAATAATTCTGACACATTCTGAGAGTGATTACTGCATTCTTTCTGTATTTTATTAGATGAATCATAAATACTTAGCGTGTCTGGTAACCACATCATGTCTTCATGTCTTCTAAGAAATTTGGGGCATGGTACGAATTACACAGGCCATTTTCTCTGATGTTTTGACCTTTTCAAAAGAGTCTTACCTCTATTTCAAGTATCTTGGATTAATATTGTTCCTTGTTAAATCTTGGACTTGATGAGGTGATAAAAGATAGAAATGTTTGGTAATGTATTTACAAGGAGAGTGTTAGTGCTCGACACTAGAGTCTCAATAAGAGGTTGTTACGAATTTCTAATTTATGCCAGCCCGAAGCGATCTTTGAGTTGATGAATCCAGATTTTTGGAACCAAATTGGAACCACTTGGGACAAAATTGGGGCGGTTGTTTTTAGGACAAACTTTATTTTCCGGCGACTTTCGGAAGTTTACTGTGATTGGTAGGACTATGTGAAGAGGACCTGACCTTTGGTAGCCCGAAATTACCCCCTAGATTCCCAGAATGGAACGGAATGAACAAATGATCAATTTTTGAAGTTCCCGAACTGTCTCCGAACCGATTAATTTATGTTTTATCGTTCTAGTAACAAGTGTCCCTGCAAATTTTGGAGGCCATCACTTGAATTTGCACCTGTACACTCGAACTGGTACTTAAAGATCACGTGACTGCTTTCATAATATCTGGAGATTACTGAGGGTCATAACTATTGTCTATTTAGCCAAAAGAATACCTTTTCTACAATCTATGGTGGAAGATGGTGCAACTTGCAAGGCTATTGTGACCTTAAATCTTTGCAGGGTCGCTTGTTAGATCGAAGCAAACCTAAATCAATCGGTTTTGGGACATTTCGGGACCTTTCAAAAAAATTGTTTATTTTTGTTCATTTCGTTCATTTTGGGAATCTGGGGCGTCATATCGCCTATCGGGCTACCAAAGGTCAGGTCCTATTCAGATTCCCTCTACCAATCATATCTAATCTTCATTAGTCGCCGGAACACGGTCTAAGTGCCTTTTAAATCACCGTCCGAAATTTGGTCAAAAAAATTGACCATTTTTTCATTCCGTTCATTATGAGAGTCAGGGGTATGATATTGGCTATTTGCATGTAAAATGCCCTTTATATACCAAGTACCTATCATATTCAATCAGAGAAAATCGCAGGAATGCGTTCTGAGGTCCTTGTGCACTGTCCCAATTACTAATTAGGTTCCACGTTTTGGACTTATCTACTGCTTATCGCTAGTTTAAGGATAAAACATGTATGGTATCAAATAATTTTCGCGCGCTGAGTTGCACGCGACGTCGTTTGACTTGGCGTCCTGATCCGATATTTGATGCTGGTTAACAAGATAGGAAATAGTTTTTTTTAACTTACCATAATATTAACTTAGTTCTATTTCCGCCTTTTAAAAACTTGCTTCAGCTGAAGAAGACGCCTCTGTTTGACTTCCACGTCGAGAAAGGAGGTAAGATGGTGGACTTTGCCGGGTGGGCCCTCCCTGTATCCTACCCTGACTTGTCCCATGTTGAGTCTCATCTTCACACAAGGAAGGTTTGTTATCTCTGATATCGTTATCACGCTGTGTGTGTTATCTCTGATATCGTTATCACTCTGTGTTTGTTATCTCTGATATCGTTATCACTCTATGTTTGTTATCTATGATATCGTTATCACTCTGTGTTTGTTATCTCTGATATCGTTATCACTCTGTGTTTGTTATCTCTGATATCGTTATCACTTTGTGTTTGTTATCTCTGATATCGTTATCGCTCTGTGTGTCTTATCTCTGTTATCGTTATCACTCTGTGTTTGTTATCTGTGATATCGTTATCACTCTGTGTGTGTTATCTCTGATATCGTTATCACTCTGTGTTTGTTAACTCTGTTATCGTTATCACTCTGTGTGTGTTTAATTTAAATTATGTTGTGTCGGGATATTAAGTAATTGTTATGACATGTGCACATATTTTCATTGTAAAGACTCAATTCTTCGATCTCAGACACCTTAACAAACAGGGAGTCAGCATTTTCGACGTGAGTCACATGTTACAACTACACATACACGGAAAAGACCGAGTCAAGTTTATCGAGTCAATTCTCGGTAGGTAACACTAACAAGGATTTTTTCCATCTACTTTTTCCAAAGTAGATGGTTTAAAGTGATCGGGGTGGTGTGGTTATGTAAATAGGTAAATTTCGTGGTGTCCGGTGAAATAAAGGCCTTCATGCGTTAAACTCCGCAAGACGTTAGTAACCACGTGAACGAGCTTTTAGGGCTTCCTCCTTCGCAAAATTATTTGCTTGAAACATTTCTTAGTCTAGCATGTGCAATTGCGCATGGATGTGCATAACGATAATGATAAACTAAAAAGCTGACAGATGTCGAAATTGTCTTTTTGCGGAAAACGGGCGAAAAAGTTAACAATTGATCGCTGTTCAGATGCAATAGTTTGACAAATTGATATAAGATAATTCCTGGTTGCAAACATGTCCTTAAGTCATACAGCTGACATTTCATTTATCACATTCGCTACGGTAAAATCATGCTCTTACTTTTTTTACTTAACGGCCAATACTATCACGGTAGCTGCCTATAAATCCTCAAGCGGTATTTGCGACGGATATGATCTCAGTATATGCTATATCGTTAACATGGACACAATTGCTTTTAGCACACAATTAATCTTATATCCGCATAGTAGTTGCTGTATATTTGAACAGATGGAAATCTAGCGTCCGACTGAGCCCAAACTAAGCGGGCGCAATTCTTGTTTCTTTTTTAATATCATAATTCATAATGTCACCGTTTGTGAAAAAGTGAAATGTCCGCATGTAATGGTTTAAAAAACTCATTCTGATTGTATGTAAATCTCTCATTAATTAATAAATATCCCACAACGGCAGTGGCTGACGTGGAATCCCTGGCGGAAAACACCGGGACCCTTTCTCTGATGACGAACGAGAATGGAGGGATCATAGACGACTGTATCGTCCACAAATCGTCTGCTGGTTTCCTCAACCTTGTCTGTAATGCCGGCTGTGCGGACAAAGATCTGGCTCACATAAATGTAAGTTACATATCAAGTTTATGTCTGTTCAAAATTCCAAATATATATGCAGGATGCATGTTTCATCGATTTGTCTATAAGCTTGGTCTGAATTAACTTGACCGCATTTATACTTGTTTCCTTTCTCCTACATCGTTAATTTTATCCGAGGTTTTCAGCGATAACACATATAATGAAACGCATAGTGTAATTAACAATTATAAAATTTAGCACAACGCAAAAATCTTGAATCATATTATGACTTAGAAACTTTAAACATTATATTGGTGATTCTCTTTAGCATATCAAAATTTGTAAAGATCGAGTTTTGTTTACATCAATCCTGCTTGCGGCAGATCGGTCAGTGTAAAACAACGACCACATTTAAAAGTGGTGCGACGCCATCACAGACATTTGATTAAAAATTCAACAACTTCGTAGGAACTTTAACTTAATGTACTGAAAGTAAGTCGCCTAAAAATTTGCTGTAATATTTGCCGAAACACCATGATACCTATTATCATCTATTCACCATTAACACATTAAAATATTATCATAAATTCAGAGAGGTTCCCTAGTAGGCTTCCTGTCACCCGACTTTGCCCAGCTATCAACCCACTCCTCCACTCTCTCTGTTTCAAATCTACAACCACTCTGAATTTTGTACGCTCGGAGTTCAGGCTTGTCACTCATCCCCTTCACCGATACAAAACATGCCAGACACCCGCTAAGTTGCTTTTCCGTGGTCACTGAACTTTCAAACTTAGTTTTGAAACTGTTTGATTTTACTTTTGGTCGAACTGAAGCGTCGACGACCTGTACCTGTCCATTGCCGCGAAGATAAATAAGATAAAAGTCAAGATCTGTTTTGATATCGACCGACTCATCATTCTTAAGGAACTGAACAGAGCAGGAAGTTTTACCCCTCACCGTGCTACCCCCCTCTCTGTACTTGGTCTTGACAGTAAACATTACTATGGAGTGCACCCACTGACGGTTAAAACATCGAACTGCTAGCTCCTCCCCTTTGAAACAGGGCGGTGAAAAACTGGAGACTGGCTTTCTGTCACAGTCCTTGAAATAATCCACGGCTTCCTCTGGACACATCACAGCGACCGTGTCAATACTCAGTGTTGTTATAAGCTGCGAAGCTGGACTGTTCCTCCTCCTGATGACGTCATCAGGGAAAATTCTAGTTCCCTGAGAGAAACCAAGGGTTCTACATATGGCCCCCACTTCAGCTAGCCCGATCTGATCTCCACATATCAGACCACTTCCACTGCCTGTGTTTTCGACAACCACCCCCTCCTTGTCCCCTCCCACCAACTGCAGCCAGGTCTCCTCCCCCTCCCCCTCCAAGTTACTCTTGATCCAGTCTAGGTAGTGCAACACCTTAGTGTTCACAACGTACATTTCCGGTTCCGGACGTCCCGGACCGAAACTGACGATCCCTACTAAAGTGTGAGTTCCGTCTACATTCCCAACAACCAGTGGTCCGCCAGAGTCTCCGAAGTAGGCGTGTGCAGTAGTGGGTGGTTTCCCCGTGCACACCCAACCATCTGTGCTTAGAAAATCAAGTTCCATGTTTGCCTCCTGTTTCCAGTATTCAAGACAATCGTCCGTCGAAGCGACTGGAGTTACTAACTTTTGCAAGATAGTTGCTGTGTCCTCAACCTCCGTCTCACCCCATCCTGTAACCGTCACGCTAGCTCCCTCCGCATACAATTCATCTCCTGACAAGTCTGGTAGAAGTAGAGGATTATAGAAGAACGAGGCCGCGGGGTTCAGTAAATCCAGGGAAGTTTCCAGAACCACCAGCGCTATGTCGTTAGCGAAGAAATACCCGTACTCCGGATGAGAGATTACTCTCTCCACTCCAACTTGGATTTCCGTAAATTCCGGTAAATTCCGGTAGTGATCTCCTACAGTAACGGTTACCTGGCTAGGTAGGTACTGGACACCCTTGCTTTGGAGACAGTGAGCAGCAGTGACAACCGTTCTTAGAGACAGAAGAGACCCCCCACAGATCCACCCGTCACTTGTCTCTACTAGGACCTGGAGATTTTATTTTATTTAGCTTCTTTTATTTTGTCTTTTCATTGAGATTTGGTTTTATATAGCTTCTTTTATTTTGTCTTTTCATTGAGATTTGGTTTTATTTACCTTCTTTTATTTTGTCTTTTCATTAAAATTTCGTCTTATTTAGCTTCTTTTATTTTGTCTTTTCATTGAGTCTAGGTTTAAGTTTGAGTTTGTCTGTCCGATTTCTGGAACAGAAGCATGACTCCTAGCCGACAGCACCTCTTGATTATGATTGTGCGACTGTTTTAGATGAGAATTGAGACAATACGTGCCAATTTTGTAAGGTTTGGCAATAGTCGCAAATGATTATATTTGATTGATAAAGGTTACTGTATTGTTGTCCAATGATAAAAAGTTGTTCTATCATAAAACTTGGTTTCATTCTATTACTCATTGCTTGTACGGATTCATTTCAACAAACCATGAAAGGAAACTCGCTGGGCAGTGCGTCCTCCCCGTTCAGTATCCTCGGTCTACCAGAGTGTATACCTGGTAGTCTCTGTGCGACACCGAGCTGTAACATTGCCAGTACAGTCAACAGAGCCCCTCTCTGAAAATTTGTTTTGTTGAGAACTGTTAGCTTTATTGTGGACTTATTCTTAGTTCAACTGGCTTTTTCTTCAAGCAAATAATTGTCAGTACTAGTTTCGTACGTGAATAATATAGCTGACTGAGTGGCTCCTTATCAGATACATTAGTTATGTAAGTTTATTGTTCTACAAACGCAGCATGATAGTTAACTAATGTATTGACATTGGTTTGATGTTACATCGACATTTTAAAGCTAGCTCTACTGTAAACAACAGGCAACATTATAAAGCTGAAAATGTACATTAACAAGATCTACAAAAGGTCAACAAACACCCCAAGTACCACCAAGTTTACCTACCATTTGTGTCTTTCACTCGGCTTCTAAACATAAATATTTCACTGTTTAATTGTTAAACTAGTCGTTTAGGGAAGAACAATAAACGCAACAAGTGATAGTCTAAAGGGAAATAAAGTTGTGAAAACAAGAAATTCATTTTGCTGGATCTCTGCTTATAAATGCTATCAGTCTGAAATGAGCTAGGCAGAATTTACTGTGCCTAAAATCAATTATGATTTATGATCATTAAACTGTAATTGAGAATGACAATGATGCACTTAGAATTTTAAAAATCGCGATCTTTTCCTTCACATATGTAAGAATATTCAACTCGATCGTCCTAATGGGGTCCGAATAAGCCTTAACAATCTCTATCTGTGATAAAGCAAGTCTCTCTCCAAAGCCAATACTCTAGTCTAATCAAACATCAGTAAAGCAAAAAAGTCAAGCGACTCCTAGGAACTGCAGATAATTAGGAAGTACAACTATTTACAAACAAGAGGAGCCTGATCTAACCACAGGAACTTTGACTTTTTACACGTGCTACAAATTAAGTCGCTCTGATCATATGAGACAGTTTTATAGTCTTTTTGTTCTCCCGTGCATGATAAATACAGTATGAATAACGGAGATCGAGACGTCTTCATCTCTTCACGTTTATAATATCATTACTTTTCACGTAAGTGTCCGACTCAGTAAATCTAGCAGTTGTGGCCAGGCCATTGTGGCCTGGTTACTGTCCATTAGGAAATCTCACGTACTCCAGTTCATGTAGTCCGTAGTGCACGCCCAACAGATAAATTCATTGTAAGCTGACAGAGAGCGGTCTATTTTTGGGAGGGGGGGGGGGGTTGTCGCAGATATGACAATACTATATACTTCGTTTCTCGGAATTAAAGGGTCATGCTTTCAGCTATAGTCATCAGTGGTAATAAGCTCTCACGTTTTCCGCTTAAGTAACTAGCAGCTCAAATCTGCTTGTTAATTAGATTACAACTCCTGATTCCCGTGATGTAGTATACAATCTGACATGGTATCCTCGTTTTAGGAAAGATGTAGTGCTGCAGTGAGTGCCGGTCTAGATGTAGCTGTCGAAGTGAAACCTGCTCACAGTCTTATAGCTGTTCAAGGTAAGATTCTTGTCTTGTAAGATTGTTTAATGATTAACTTTAGGTTTTTACATTTCGTCTATTTTGGTCAACTGTAATGATTTAGCTTCTTTCAGATTAGCAAATCAGTATGTTTGGACTTTGATCTCTGTCATATCTAATCGTTAATTTCGCTACTTAACTTAATCTTACTGTAGCATAATTTTACTGTCGCTTGATTTTATTGTAGTTTGATTTCAATGTAGCTTGATTTCACCATAGCTTAAGATGAAGTTCCCCTGTATATCATCTAAATGTTCCAGGTCCTAAGATGCAGGCAGTTCTCCAGGAAGGTGTAAAGGACGATCTATCTCAACTATACTTCAATCACACAGCTCTTGTGGACGTGTGGGGTATACCTTGCAGAGTGACAAGATGCGGGTATACGGGGGAGGATGGTGTAGAGGTCAGTAAACTCAGCGTATACCATCTACATTATGTACAATGTATATTGTACGCTATGTACATTATGAAATTCGATATATTATTAACTCTATACAATGTATGGTTTTACTTCTCAACCTTCAAAGGCATCTATCTCCGCATGGCACCCTTTATCAAAACCCGACGACCAAGACAATGCAAATAATATGTTGTAATCCTGTGTGTGTAACAAAGCTGAACCCCGGTCTAGACTAGAATTTTCTGCTGGCTGCTAACCCTCTCCCATCTGGGCAGATCTCAGTCCCTGACGACAGAGTTGTGGAGCTTGTAGAACGACTGATGGGAACCAGTGACGACGTGAAGCTAGCTGGTCTCGGAGCTAGAGACAGTTTGAGACTGGAGGCAGGTCTGTGTCTCTATGGTAACGACATTGATGAGACTACCACACCAGTAGAAGGGGCTCTCATGTGGACTATTAGTGAGTACTGTCGACTGATTACGTATAGTGCAAATACTAAATAGCAATTATAGAATCGATTAAATAGCGAAAAATAATTAATTTTGTGACGCAATATTGACCGCAATATTGGGCGCTTAAACAATAAGGCGACCGCCTTATTTTCAAATGAATTTGTTATTTATCATCACAATAAATAGTATTTGAATCTGAAAATATTAATAGGTAGGTAGATATACCTAGTTCATCACACCTCACCCAGGCAAGAGACGCCGGGCCGCTAGAGATTTTCCTGGAGCAGAGCGGATAATGGAACAGTTCCTGGCGAAACCAAAAACGGGGAAGAGAAGAGTGGGGGTGATTGTCGACAAGGCCCCAGCCAGGCCCCATTATCCTGTCCTTAATATGGAGGGGCAAATTGTCGGTGTGTGAATTTTAAGATAATTTTGATGTTATCTAAGAAAATTATGTATCATTACCCTTGTATTTTGTTAGATCTCAAGATTTTATTACCTCAAGATTTCGGTATACACATTAAATCAATGAAACCCCTCTGCAGGTGAGGTAACAAGCGGATCTCCATCTCCGTGCAGCGGTCAGAACATCGCCATGGCATACGTCGACAACAAGTACGTCAAGAACGGCACTCCGCTACAAGTCCAAGTTAGAAAGAGGGTCTTCCCTGCCACCAAGGTGGCCATGCCGTTCATCCCAACTCAGTATTACAACCCTCCAAAGTAGAGTGGTGGAGAACGCTTGAGTTTGGATTTCTGTAGTGCGTTCATTACTCATTGATCAGGATTGACTATTGAGAAAATCTAAGGAAAACTAATTTTTAATTTATAAGATTAGGCTTTGAAGCAATGTCATATTTTCTAACTTATTGAACAGTGAACACTTCCTAATTTTTGTTGGGTGCTTAATTATTGTCTTTACATAACATTGACAAATGACAGCAGATATGTTTTATCGAATTTCAGAACTTTTCGTTCCTAAGTTGGAACTTAATTTGACATCAAATTTGAAGCGATGAAGTTGAATAGAACTGAAATAGAACTTAAATTTAAGTTAAATTTTTGATTGAAAAGTAGCTTGCGCGATTCCAATGTTATGTAGGGACGAAATTAAATATTTCTACAGAAACAACATTACTCAAATCAGCCAACTTAACTTAATATTTTGTATCCTATAGAATTTTTATTCGAAAATTTGTTATTCCTAAAGGAAACTGATGTTTGCATTCCATTGTATTTTTGATACAACCGTTTTTCATTAATTGCATTGATAGCATTTTATTACCAAATTTTTAACTACATGTATTATTTATCGCTTAAGTTTTTTTACACATTTTTACGGTATCAGATGAGGTGTTAATAGTTATAAAGTCATGATGATTGTTCAATATCAAGTAATTTTGTTAGAAATATACAAAGTTAAATGTCTCACTTCTAAAACCACTGAGTTACTTAAAATAAATCACACGTGCCAAACTACAATATGACAGAAATTATAGATCTTAGATATTACGACTAATCAACTGATCTACTAATTCCTCTAAGTCATCTAAGTTCTATTTCCCATCAGTTGAAGCATGCTTTGCCGAATAAGAGGCCGATGTTATTTCGTTGACTGTCAGTATGACTATGTGTGTTACTCTATGTAACTTGTAGATAAAAATTTCTTGCCAAATTGCTATAAATCTCATGTGTAAGTGTAACTGTTGAATTTCATAGTAACTACAGAGTATGCTCAAACTTCAAATTGAAGTCCGTAGACCTTCCAATGCCCATTTTCCAAATGTTTCTTACCAGCTCAAGACCATGTGCTGGGACTTTTCGAAGACCAGGGTTGTCCCTAATAAATCTGAAAATGCAAATCTAAGTAGGACCTCGATAAGATAAAGGGAAACGTGGGCTCTCTCAGTCAGAGCTCTATGAGACTAATCCAGACTGATCAAGCTGCATTCTCCTCAACTTTACAGTCTCAAGTTGCAACGTTAGTCTTAGTCCTGAGTTACTGTGTAGGCTCCATGATTGTATCGCAACATCTTGAGATGCTGCTCTAAATATTGTCAATATCTCGATCGAGTAATAGTAATGTCATTGAAACAATAAAGCAAAAATAAAACTGACATTTTTAGACAATTTACAAGAGGTCACTGAAGTGTGCACTGTCAGGTTCTGACTTTCATGCGGGGACTTTGTTTTCAGTAAAATCCGGACATCAAGCTACAAACTCGTGTGTCACGAGCAATGAGGCAACATTTACATTTTAACTATAAGCTGGACTCATGAGATTGGGTGTTACTCTTATTGTTATTGGCTTTGGCTTTATTTTTAATGTTCGTAAATTTGGGGCATATTATTATTGTTATTGTACTCATGACAGAGCCAGAATATATGTTGGCCCCTTTCAGCTTACCAGCCTCAGTTTGTTTATCATGTTGTGTAGTCACATTAAATTTTATCGTCTTACATAATGTGGGTTTTCATATTTATATTGCTTGAAGTTGTTGCGCCGTCATGTTGTTGTTCATATCTGAAGTAATTGTTGACCTAGAAAAGTTTTGATTAGTGCCGGGGACAAATAAATTACTTTTTGTCTGTGTTAAACTTAAAGAACGTGGCTATAAGTATAACTTTGAGTAAACGTTTTATGGGGCAAGATTGCAATTCTTTTCGTAAATGCACCCTCACGACCATAATCAAGTCTACAATCGCACAGACATTACATCAAGTTCATAATTATACAAATTTACATCTTACGCTGAAATGCATTTAAGACGACCTCAGAATCCCGGGTATCCTGGATAGATTTTACCAGTGCTAGTAATTCTAAGGTTCGATTATTCTGCCTATTCAAACGTATGCTGTACATGTTACCTAAAAGAAGGATTCAGGATGTATGTTACAAATTCATATTTATTTCTCATGTTGCCTTCTTATAGCCCCAGATTTAGAAAATACGCGGAACACAGTTGTCGGTTAAGACATGCAGGAACAACCTTCAACCGGAGAGAATGACGGAAAGTGCCAGTCAAATGGCAAAACTGAACTCTACACCGACGATCTAACTGAAGACAAACGTTTTACAGACACCGAGAGTGGCAGTACAACTACCGGTGCCCCATCTCCAAACCTGACAACAGTCCAGCCTATCACAGTTGAAGTTGAGCAAGAAGAAGAGCAAAATGATGACTCGCCGGCGACTGGAAGGAAGCTGCCTACACCAGGAAACGTGCTAAGTGGTGTGACAACCTTCGCTCGCCTGAAGAAGAGGTTCGGAATTTGGTCGGTGTGCAATTGCAGGTGCTGATCTCACATCTGGTTTCGGGCTCTGGCGTTTAGTTTGTTTTTAATGTGTGGATGTTCGAAACCTCGAGATCATCACGGAAGTCGATATAATTATAAGTACTGATTTTGTTTTAAGATCACAAGCTGAACTTATTAAAAAAGTGCTAATTCCAGACGGTGTTTTGCCTGCTGTCGCTATGCTGTCGCGCCCTATAGCCTATTTTGAAATACAATTACAATCATATAATTATATTGAAATTTCAGCTTCAGATTATAAATATACGATTGAATTTAAATATATCCCTTCAAGTTAATTCATTCATTGAAAGATAACTGCATTTACTTATACTGTTCATCCAATTCAAATTGAATAATTCTAATCGAGATTCAAATTCACCTAAGATTCCCGTTTGTTGGACAAGACGAAGTCCCGCCTGAAGAGTTACCAGATATCGACTGTTACAAAATTACTTTCACAATCGCGTAAGATCATAAAGAACTATTTGAAATTTTTATTTCTTAAACAAGTTTAGTTTAAAATCATTGGTTACTTATTGCTATATCAAACATACTATTCAACATAATACGTTTTTTGGATCTGTCAAAAATTTTTCCCCTAATCCTTTATTTCAACTGTGTACTTCTACTTTTAGTGACTTGACTCAAGTCTGTTATTACTCTTTAGAATCTTTATAGTGATACTGGTTCTTTAGTCATAGTGTGAATAATCATAACCTTTTCACTGCAACTAAATCAATTACAAATTTACAAAAAAAACATACAAATTAGTTTTTATTTATTCATATTGAGGTGCCTTTAGTCTAATCACCTTATCAAGTGAATATTACTTAATTAACATAACTTTATTACCTTATTATTTGAATATTTCAAAACACAATACATATTAGCTGTTCCATTCACCTCTCTAACGTTTTTTCTTCAGGAAAGCTGAGAAGCTGGCTCCTATGGACAGTAACGGACTTTCCGACCCATACGTGGAAGTGAAACTTCACGGTGAACCTTTCTTGGAATCAAAATTTATCCAAAATACGCTGAATCCTGTTTGGGAAGAAGAGTTGATTTTGTATGCTGATTGCACGCCTGATTCAGGGACAATCACTGTAAGTCATTAAGTGATGATTAGATATAATAGTACGATCATGAGATGTCTTGTTATGGTACAAAAATGCTTTGCAGTTAGACTTAGATATATCAACAAGGGACATAATCAAACATCATGATCAACGAGAAACATCATTAAACTAAACATCAACAAGGGACATAATTTATCAGGATTTACACAGGATTTATAGTCACAAACAAAAAATCGACATAACTGTAGACTGTAGTTAAAGATTACTTATAAGATTAGTAAAACATACAAATGATCCCGGGACCCTATATTAAACATGAAATTAAACTAGCTAGCAGTACTAGCTTCTAGTGCGCAGTACTGAGTACCAGCAGCTGCCTTTATTTCTAGTTCCACCAGAAATGTTGGTTATTTAAGCTTATTTAAGTGAGTAATTTTAGTTTATTTAAGTTTGTTTAAGTTAATTATTTTAGTTTATTTAAGTGAGTTATTTTAGTTTTTGATGTTAATGAAGATCTACCCACATCCAGGTACTTGATCATGACTACATAGGGTCAAATAGACCGATTGGCTACGGAGACATGGACCTCGCCCCCATTGCTCTCAATGAGGATTTCACTACGACAATCAAATTGGAGTGAGGATTATCACAACTACCCGATATCATTTGAATTTGAAAAATTTAGGATCAATTTATGCTGACACTCTTTTTAGGACCAATCTCAAATAACATCAAAATATTGATATCAATATCATGACGAATTTCCGATCCCGGCCGTATAAATGACGTAAATAAATCTCTGTTCGAATTAAAGTCCTCTTCGGTTTCTAGGTCCCTAGTAGACGGACACCCTCACGTGGGTAGCTTGACATACTCTTACCGCGCTGAGAAGGTTACTGTTCCTGGCATCACCGAAGTCAAAAAAATTTATAAAGGTTAGCATTTTTGCCAGGGATCATGAGTCGATCTTATTCTTTTTGTTTTTACTTTTGTAGCAAGCTATTTGGATAGCACGTTTTTAGGAATTTGTGCATTTAATTTCATAAGACAACTTATGATCTTAACTGCTCTTGATCTATTTCTTAAGAGTAGGTTCTACTTTCGGAATGCCCTCTTTAGTAGGAATGCCCGTTTCAACCAAATTGGAAACACTTACATTCAGATGGTGATGATAGACCGGTTTCTACCATGAAGCAAGGACTAGAAGCAATCCAGAAAGCTTCTGACTTCGCCACCGTATACGCAAAGAAGTCAGAACTATAGTTCCGTTAATTCTTAACTAATATTTCTTTTAGAATTCCATAGGTTTAAGTAAATAGAAATGAAAGATTAAATTCGATTAATTGCTATTATCTACTTTAATTTTAAATTATTCTATAGGGCAGCAATATTGACGGGTTTGGGTGAGGACGAGGATCAAGATTTAGAATACGTGGCTGAAGTCGAAATAAACGAAATAGAAACGACAGGGTTGCCAAACGACGAGAATTTCGACATTACTAAAGAAGAACTAGCTGATAATCAGTGCTACAGAATAACATTCGAAATTTTGTAAGTTCTTTATTTCTAAATTATCTTATAATTAAAAGGTCAAATGAATATACAAACTATAGGCTTCACTTAATAGTGTCGACAATGGCACATCAGTCATCACATTCATTGTCTTCAATAGCTCAGTGGTCACTAAATATGAGATTACAAAATATGAGGCCGACGCACCATTCGAAAATCAGTGACGAAAATCGATGAATTGCACCAATTATGCAAGCTCCGTTCTTGAGAGAAAACGTGATGGAAATACTTGAATATTTCATGAAGAACTTCTCTTTTCCCAGACATGCAGAAAACCTAGCCCCGATGGACAAGAACGGCCTGGCGGACCCGTTCGTTGAGATCAATCTGCACAAGGATCTGGTTCTGAAAACTCGGTTCATCAACCGTAATCTAAACCCAGTGTGGAACGAGAAGTTTGTAGAGTACATTGACGACAGATCCGCACTCGCTAATATCAACGTTAGTAGAATGTTTTACATGATCCTCCCAAGTAATAGGTTAATTGTAAATTGGGCTTTTAGACTGATTTTAGTCATTTTGATAGCATCTTACGCCTCGAATTCTAACCAATTGAAGCATTTTTGTTTCATGAATATGATTTATCATAATGGACTTATAACTGACTTAGAGGAGGGTCGTCTTCTACCCAAGTTGTGGGTTTTTGTAAAGACATGACTGTTAGGTAAGAATTTGCTAAATTATACAACTAATATGCTTATAGTCATCAGCGTGCTATATAGTTACCAAAATTTAAAATCTAGGTTCTCGATCACGATAACTTTGGAACGAACGATCAAATTGGCTACTTTGACCTTGATCTAGCTTCGGTTCCACCGTTTAACAGATACAAAACAACTATTAATTTGGGGTAAGTTGTTTAACAGATACAAAACAAGTATCGTTGTTAAGAAAAAGTGACGCAAAGCTTGTTAGAGTTGATGAGGTGATGTAATTGTAATAAAAACTTTCATTTTAGAGATCCTATTAGGAATTTTTGTCATAGCAATGAATTTTTGTTCGCTACGCAGGGCAAGTGATAGAAATGTCAAAGATGCAGGATCCTTGACGTTTACTTATCTTGCGGAAATTGTAGACAAATCTTGGGCGAAGAATATCAAATCTATCGGCAACAAAGGAGAAGATCGGCTTTTAGGTTTGTTTCAGTAGGTCAATCGACTATGACGGTTAGACTTATAGTTATACTTGTGGGGAGGGGATCTATTTCAGGTCCTCATTTCGAGCAAGCTCGACTCCCAGCACTGATTGTTAACTGGTGTGTTATGTTGTGGGTGGGCCGTAGGATCAACCGAGCTACATGATGTGTACTGAGCAGATATTTGAACGGACACGATTTCCACTGATAGTCTGTTCAGAAAATTCTTGGACCGGCACCGTGCCGAGTCGCGGGTATGATCCGACGACCACTTCATTGTCTAGAGGAGTGCTCTGCCAATTAAGCTACCGGCCCTATAGTGGGAATCGTGTCCGTTAAAATATCTGCTCCGTACACATCATGTAGCTTGGTTGATCTTTCGGCCCACCCACAATATAGTTAAACTTATTGTTTAGCAGGAACTAGTTCAGATCCAAAAACTTTACCAAAAAATTGGTTCAGGTGTCATCCACATCACTGTAATTGAAGGCATGGACTTGCCTCCGATGAACAAAGATGGAACATGCGATCCTTTCATAAGGTAAGTAAAGAGGTATCAATATTCATCCACCGATTCAGTTTCAGTTTCAGTGGAAGAACTTATACAATTCAGTATAACTATAGGTATCCGAGCGTGAATGCAAGGAGGTAAAATGGTAGCCTTCAGGTATCTGCAAATCTCAAGAAGGCTGAAGGTATCAAAGTAGGTATCTAAGAGCTCACAATTGTTTTCCCAATAGACTTCAGCTAGGAAATGTCACAAAGGAGACTAGAGTGATCCAATCTGCGCTCAAACCAAAATGGAGAGAGAACTTCGAGTTTCTCTACCGAGCGAATTCGGGGTCAACCATAGTGGTATCTATAAATACTTTTAATCTTATCATACACTTTGGTTTTCATTCAAAGATGACCAACTTTACTAATAGTAATTTCCAATATGTTTAATCCAAACTGTCATATTTGCGATGAAATCTTTAATTTCTCTCTCTCCTTCCTTTACAGGCTAGTGTGTGGGACTCTGAAATGGGAACGGCCGACCAGTTTATTGGAGATACTGTGATAGATCTCAACGAGATTAGACCTAACGTTCCCTTCAAGTAAGCTATAGTTCTCTTTATCTGACCAAAATTCATATTGAAATAAGATTATACACTGTTAAACAAATATTAGAAAAGCTCAAAGAAGCATCCTTAAATCTGGTTAGTGCTTGAAA
>JH154139.1:308278-318674 GCA_000226015.1 Mnemiopsis leidyi | reverse complement strand
TAGAGTACATTGACAACAGATCCGCACTCGCTAATATCAACGTTAGTTGAATATTTTACGTCCTCCCAAGTAATAGGTTAATTGTAAAGTTGGGCTTTTAGACTGGTTTTAGTCATTTTGGTAGCATCTTACGCCTCAAATTCCAACCAATTGAAGCTATTTTTTGTTTCATGAATATGATTTATTATAATGGACTTATAACTGACTTAGAGGAGGGTAGTGTTCTACCCAAGTTGTGGGTTTTTGTAAAGACATGACTGTTAGGTAAGAATTTGCAACTAATATAACTAATATGCTTATATTATACAACTAATATGCTTATAGTCATCAGCGTGCTATATAGTTACCAGCGTGCTACAACGTCATCAGCGTGCTAAATAGTTACCAAAATTTAAAATCTAGGTTCTCGATCACGATAACTTTGGAACGAACGATCAAATTGGCTACTTTGACCTTGATCTAGCTTCGGTTCCACCGTTTAACAGATACAAAACAACTATTAATTTGGGGTAAGTTGTTTAACAGAAACAAAGCAATAATAAGTGCCGCAAAGCTTGTTAGAGTTGATGAGATTATGTAATTGTAAGAAAAACCTTTCATTTTAGAGGTCATATTAGGAATTTTCGTCATAGAAATGAATTTTTGTTCGCTACGCAGGGCAAGTGATAGAAATGTCAAAGATGCAGGATCCTTGACGTTCACTTATCTTGCGGAAATTGTAGACAAATCTTGGGCGAAGAATATCAAATCTATCGGCAACAAAGGAGAAGATCGGCTTTTAGGTTTGTTTCAGTAGGTCAATCGACGGTTATACTTATAGTTATACTTATCATGGTTTCAAGTGGGGAGGGGACGGCACCGTGCCGAGTCGGTCATGATCCGACAATCTCTGCATTGTCTAGATGAGTGCTCTACCAATTGAGCTGCCGGCCCTATAGTGGAAATCGTGTCCGTTTAAATATATGCTATGTACACATCATATAGCAATTGGTTGATCTTTCGGTCCACCCATAATATAGCTATACTTATTGTTTAGCAGGAATTAGTTCAGATCCAAAATGTTTACCAAAAAATTGATTTAGGTGTCATCCACATCACTGTAATTGAAGGCATGGACTTGCCTCCGATGAACAAAGATGGAACATGCGATCCTTTCATAAGGTTGGTAAAGAGGTATCAATTTTCATCCACCGATTCAGTTTCAGAGGAATAACTTATACAATTCAGTATAGGTATCCGAGCGTGAATGCAAGGAGGTAAAATGGTAGCCTACAGGTATCCAAATCTAAAGAAGGTATCATAGTAGGTATCTAAGAGCTCACACTTGTTTTCCCAATAGACTTCAGCTAGGAAATGTCACAAAGGAGACTAGAGTGATCCAATCTGCGCTCAAACCAAAATGGAGAGAGAACTTCGAGTTTCTCTACCGAGCGAATTCGGGGTCAACCATAGTGGTATCTATAAATACTTTTAATCTTATAATTATACACTTTTTCATTCAAAGATGACCACTAATAGTAATTTCCAATATGTTTAATCCAAACTGTCGTATTTGCGATGAAATCTATAATTTCTCTCTCTCCTTCCTTTATAGGCTAGTGTGTGGGACTCTGAAATGGGAACGGCCGACCAGTTTATTGGTGATACTGTGATAGATCTTAACGAGATTAGACCTAACGTTCCCTTCAAGTAAGCTATAGTTGAAGTTCTCTTAATCTAACCAAAATTCATATTGAAATAAGATTATACACTGTGAAACAAATATTGAAAAGCTTAAAGAAGCATCCTTAAATCTTGTTAGTGCTTGAAAAACTCTACTATCAAAACAGTTATTTCAACTTTGTTCGTTTCTTAGTAATATCTCTACTATTTCTAAACAAATACGAATCATTGACGTTTTGTAAACCAAAGCTTATTGTGCTAAATAGGTATTAATAAGTACTACAAAAAAATTTCGACGTATTAACGTCGGAACTTCTCTGCGATGATGAGCTTCCGATTTTTTAGATACGTGTTTGGATTAGAAAACACCGACACAAAGATCAGCCTGATGATAAAATTGCTTCTCTTTGCAAAGTTAGGCCCAACTGAGCTGCAGCTCCAAAAAGAAATGAGTCCATCCGAATCCCAGAATTTGATCGACCAATATTCACTGCGTAAGTCATTCGGTTTTTTTAATTTACTTGTAATTGCAAAAGTATATACTGAGGCAGGTTGCCAATATTTCTGTTTTCACGCAATTCACTTAAAGAGAAAATAGTTTAAAAGTATGTCCCAAAAGCAAGTCTTAAAAGTAAGTCTTAAAAGTAAGTATTATCTCCATTGTAAATTAAGACCTGGAACTATCTCCCCCAGTGAACACTGCTAAAGTTTCTAATATCGGCTACTTGGTCGTCAAGGTGATCAGAGCTACAAACATTGCTCCTAAAACTATCGGCTATATGGACCCGTATGTGATTCTGGAGGTCGAGAACTGTCGATCTGTTACCCCAGTCAGGCAAAATTGCATCGATCCTGAATGGAACTTAACTTATAGGTAATTTATCGGATGTGATTGTGATTAATTAATTATCAAGGTGTTTATGATTGTCAACTGAATTAATAAATTGTAGTTGTACTCTACAAATAGCTGGATTAAGAATTCCTGAAAGTCTCTAATGTAAGAAGAACTGGGAATACTCTCCGGCTTTAAAGAAGATTTCGGGTCCAAACTCATTACTCTTTACTTGCAGATTCCCAATAAACGACTACTACAGTGTTCTTTACCTCTCTTTGATGGATCTAGAAGATTTGAGGCCAGATGCCGTGGTCGGCAGGGTTGCCATACCTCTTTTTAACTGCAATGGTCTGCAGAAGTACATTTTAAAGAACGCCGATCTCTCTGGTATAGGTAAACAAAACAAAAACTAGTTTGTTGAATGATAGTTTGTTGATTGCCGTACCAAAAAATAAAGTTGACTGTAAGTTTATCATAAAATCTCTGTGAATATCTGTACTGCAAACTTGACAACAACAATTCCCTTTGTAAGCAGATATTTTCCTAATTAACCTCAGCGACAGTATAAAACCTGTTTCTTCTGCAAGACATATAACTCTTTGAAACCCCACCACGAGCTTATAATGTAAACTCTATCAAGATCAAACCGACTCTATCAAGATTAAACCGACCGAATTGTCAATTTCTCAGGAAATGGGGAGTTGATAGTAAAATCAGCGTTTTTCTACAACACGGTAAGATCCGCTGTTCAAACCTTCACCCCAAAAGAAGAGAATGTTCTTCATGACAGTTCTGCCAGCTTCTCTGTCTCCCTCTTCCAGCGAGATGTCAAAAGGATTAAAGCTCAGGTTTAAAGCTTTGAGATTTCTGGTTGACACGACCACAATTCTGGAGTTCATCTAAGATTTCTAAATTCTTGCACTTTGATGCTAGGCCTCAAGTATCTTCTCGGCCTTACAAAGTATGCTGTAAAACTGTTTACCTTCCCCAGCAATCAGGATTCTTTAGCAATAGCACCGACACTGTTTCAATAAAACAATATTTTGAATATGTCAGATGATATCATTTTATTTCAGGTAGCGATGGTACAAGATATTAGCGAAGGACTTGATGACATATTCCGTTGGAGGAGCATGCCCAAATCTCTCGTCTATATGATAATATTTGTAGTCGGAGTCCTCTATGTGGAACTCTGGATGGCCCCACTTGCTCTGAGCCTACTTCTATTGTACAACGTAAGTTCACTCTTTTCAAATCGGACAATTTTTCTGATTTTGTCGATTCTTTTAGACAGGTTAATTTAGAAGTACTGCCAAAAGAAAACGTAAGCATTTATTTTATGATGAATCGAATTTTTAATGATTTGATAACGGATTGCCTGTATTTTTAGAACTTGCTACAGAGCATTGGGCACACTCGCAAAGAAGCTTGGGTAAATAGCGATGCCACTAGAGCATACTACGACATACAAATAGGCGAGGAGGGCCTATCAACTGGAATAGGCGCCAAACTCGACAAAATGAAAGCAATCTTCACTACAGCGGAAGTGATACAAAAAGGTTTGGACACGGTCGCCAGCATCGGCGAGAAGTTCAACCACATCGGCGTGTGGAAAGTCCGACTGGTGTCCGGTATCTGCTGTTTGGTCCTGTTCCTCGCCTCAGTCCTCCTCTTTTTCGCCAACGTCCGCTACGTCATCATCGCCTGGGGTCTGAACAAGTTCCGGAAGTTCTGGTTTGCCCCCAACTTGGTCTGCAACAACGAGCTCGCTGACCTCCTATCTAGAGTCCCCTCTTTTCCAGAGATGCAGGAGTTTCGACAGATCAGACGTCGTTCTACTTCTAACCGGAGCGGCGCCTCGGGTAATGCTTTATCTCCTCTTTCAGCTCTCAAGGAAGAGTGAGGCAGTACCCAGTAAAGCAGAGTTACAAGGATGTATAATATATGACAGATGTTAAAGACGCTGACAGAAGTTCTTATCAGCCTATTAATATACATTAAAAGGGGCCGTTATTTTTCTTTGGAGCGTTAAATTTGGTCGTGAATGTGACGACAGAAGACTCCAAACTACGTGATGGCGGATTTCTACTTTATCGTCGGTATATCACTTAAATCTTTAAGTAAAACCAGAACATTCATCTTTATGATACTGTACTTGATATTAAAGAGCGAGATGGTCGTTAAATTCAATCGTTTGAATTGTCGTCTTTATACGTATAATCATTTTATAAGTGTGGGATCTTATTCTTACTTGAATAGGCAGTTTTGGTCAAAGCTCTTGATTACTCTTGAAGCTGAAATAGATTAATGAATAGAACTTTAAGAATTGACCTGTTCCATTATAGCATGTGCTGATTGATTCGCTACTGGATTTATGAATCCTACAGTGCAGGGAAAACTAAAATTTTAAGATTTAAACTTAATAGGTTTCTTCAGTATATAACTATAAGACGTAGATTCACCCAATGCTTCAATGAAACTTGTACAGCTAAGGACAGAGGACTTTAATGAAGATTCATGGGTTTTATCCTAACTTTAATTTATACTGATCCCTGTTTTTGTTAAATTCTTTTTCGTCCAATTCTTTTCGTTTTTGGTCTCTTTTTATGGCTAATAGTATTGAGAAAACTTTTAAAATTGAAACAGTATTCTATTTATACATTGCACGCAGGAAAATAGTTTGAAGCTGAATTTAAGTAAGTTTTGCGAATTTTCTTGTCAAGTATCAACAATTAAGGGGAAATTTTCATAATCCTCTCTACTATGTCAAGGTCTATCAATTTCTATGAATTTGTTGGTATTTCCCATTGCAATGATCATGAGTGCATGCGGCCAATTTTACAGTTACACTTGCAAATACAATGATGAATTTTTTGCAGTTTATTATCACTATAAAATTATATTCCTTTTTTGCCTAAAAGATCAACATAAGCAAAGATCATCATAGAAGATCAAAATAAAATCATAAAGAATGTATTAAAGTAAGCCTTAACGCCAACGGGCGATGCGTGTCTACAATTCTTCAAATGGCCAGAAATGCGTGAGAGCGCGTGATGGCCGGCCGACAGTAGGTTATCAACCTTCAAACTAAGCCCGGTTAAAAGATAATTTTAACTATTGGCATCGCCCCGAAAGCCCGGCCTGAGGGCAAAATCAGCTACAACTGTGTCTGTAGCCAACTTAAGTTAGTTTCCGCATAGATAATTTTATAAACTTCACAGTTATGTTAGAATTGAAGTAAGGTTCACTGCCACAGCCAGAGATAGTTGTCTGTTAATTTCAATCTTTGTAGCTGATCTCCCGGGAGCGGGAGTTGCTGAGCTGGGACAGTCGTTTCGTCCCCAGCTGCTTGGACCATGCTTCTCAAAGTAAAAGTTACCATCATAGTTTACAAAGTACTTGGTATCAAGTTTGAAGTGCCAACACTAGGCCTTGAACCATGTATCCTACTACCATGTATCCTACTAGTACTACTATACTTGGGAGGCTTCAGTGTGAGTAGGTCGGAGTAGGTTCGTAAGGTAAGGTTGATTCACTTTGCAGGTTGAAATCAGCGATTGAATTTCAAAAAGTATCGACACAAAATTCCTACCCCAACCACCCAAAACTCTGCAATTTTCAGAAAATATCACCCGACCGTGTCACATGAGCCGTCTCGTGACATCACAACAACCAATGGAAGATCAAATCGTGGTGGGAGAGCCAATGAGAGTGCCGGATTAGTGTGGGCAAGAGAGGAGCACGTATAAGCCCGGTGTAGGGTTACACTGATAAGCGAAGATTCACAATACGGGAACTGTGAGTATTTGCGAGGAGTTCTTGACTTGGTACCTTGTCTTCCGTTTGAGCGGATGTACGTGGCTCACTCATTTTTGTCGGGATTTTTTGAAAAGATATTAACACTGCTTTGTTTAAATCTTTGATAAATCAACTTAATTGCTAACTTTTAAGATCTTTTGCTTATTTCTAACAAACGAGAAACATCATCATACTCCACCTCTAACAACAACATAAACAATTTCATCTATAAGCCCTCAAAACCAGATTTGAGTAAGACGAAAACTTGCGAACCCCTACATAACTCAGCACCCTATATAACATAGTAGCTCAGTACCACAGAATGTTGACAGTTGACACTGGATCTTAGTTCCAGGTATACATATCCAACTGTCAATCACCAGCCTGCTCGCTCTGTGTAGTCCCTGTACGTTCTACACCCGATGTTGATATCACCCCTATCAGCATATCCTACCCTGGACATTCCCCCACTTCAACACATGACCGGAGGCAGTTCAACCAGTAGTAGTGCTCCCTGGTCATGTTTAAAGTGTTAAACAGGGTACAAGGTAGGTAGGAGAAACTGCAGTAGGACCCGAATTTTAAGTTGTCCGACCGCCGAGATAGAAGGAAACCCTGCAATTTATCAGGCAGTACAGGGAGTGTCACCATTAAAGCACTATCGTGATTCAGTCGTCTCTTTTCTCATCTTGTTGTGATACATCATCTTTCGGTGGTTAAGCTCGGTTGTTATCCAACGCGAAAACATGTTCCCTTCGTACTTCCAATACCCCTTCTCTATGCTCGAGGTAAGTTTTAACTTTTATGTAGTGCCAAGGTCAGAGTTTCCCACTTGTACACATTTCATCGGTTTTTACGAAATATTTAGAGCTTTGTGCGCTTACAAGTTACTGCTTTAGTAATACTTTCACGTGATAAAGGGCCTTTGACGAGCTTTTGGATCAACATAGTTAAATTTCGCGACGAATGACATTGTATATATGTTACTTAAACCCTAGCACCCTAACAGATGCCGATCTTATTACCGGCGTTGTTCTATTTTCGTAAAATAGTGAGACACCACTTTGATATGAAAGTTGAAACTATACCTCTGGCCTCAGCCTGTTGCGAGCCGGGGAGCGTTCTGGCCCATAGCTCCCAATTGCATTGATTATCTCCCACGTGAGGCGAAGGGGAGCTCACGTGCAGTTTACAGAAGTCACTGATTGGTCGGTGCACGCGACGCGTCACTCGGAACTAAAATTAAAAGATGTATCGAGTTACTGGAGCAGATGTTTCTACTGGACTACAGTTGCCGAGAGATCACCTATTGTTACCAGCTTGCTCTACAGTTTCGCTGATCGGTACGTTACAAATACAACTGGGTGATTCGCCGCCGCCGCCATCGACGACGGACTTCACCCTTTCCTGCTTCCTTGATTCTAGGAACGCCTTGATTATCGCTAATCACCGGATAATTAATGAAATTCTCGGCACAATGATAAGGCGCTGTTCAGGTCCTCTCTTGATTAATTTCATGAGTCATGAAGCTGTAGATAAATCCCTCTTTAATTGGCTCAAATCTGCGATCCCAATTTTTTTAAGTTGAACTTGATTCCGTTCAGAGGTGTTCTTTTTACCAGTTTCTAATCTAATTTGCTCCTTGTATCAAATCATCAGCGGAGATAGCGCAACACTTGGTTTCATTATAATTAGGAGTAGATTCGGACTGCTAGTTCTGATATCAGATTTTCTGGTCATTGTTACACTTTTAATGTCACTCCCGGACTATAAATAAAACGTAATATAGACCTTTCAATATAGCTGCGGTGCTAATCAGCTCCTCGCGAATTCTTATGGAACATCTTAAACACAAGGAAAGAATTTGCATCAATGATGGTGAATATATCGGGGTCACCCGACTTTAACAGTCACTTATAAACGCATGAAGTCCCATCGTAAACTGATACCCGTTAAAACAGCCAAGTAGTAGCTCAATTAGTACTTACATTTCTGCATATCATTTGCAAGAACGCACATTGGGCTTGGCCGTCAAAACTGTCAATTTTCTGCACGTTCACAGCTTTGAGCCGGCTACGTCACGGTCACCACAACAGAGCTAAGGCATGGAGAGGACTACGTGTCGCCAACTACCTTACTTGTAGTTACAGGCATTATGGCTTCTCAGATAGCTTCAAGACCTATAGAAACAGTCGGCGGGTATCACCTAGTAACACTGTCTAAAGTTGATATTAGTCCGGGGCAAAAACATCGATAATTATCACGTGATCTCCAAAAAAACACAGCTCGTGTTACCCAGCCGTTATCAGACATTGGGCCCCGGTAATTGGCCGACTCGCGATAAGTTGTTGTCACGTGCCAGAGTGACAGCTACATTGCACATGTCACATGATCCGTTGGGGATTCCTCTGAGACGCCTCAGAGCTTTCAGACACTACCCCGAAACCGTGATATAAGGTCTTGGTAACTTGATCCGGCCTTTACCACTTACTCTAGTTTCATTATAATACACGCAGCTATAGTAGTAGTTTGTACGCAATAAGCTCTCTCTGTGTTGTAGTTGTAGCCGGCTCTCTAACCAGCTGTACTTTAGCCGCAGTGATGAGATCTACTCGTGATCGGCCCTTCTCGTCTCCTTCTCTCCCCCCAGAAAGGAGCTTCCTTTCTCCCGGAGGAGAGAAGATACTCGTTTTCCTTTGTCAGGATCAGTGCGTTTGTCTGCAGGATACTTCAGTCTGATGGCGGTTTAGAGTCGTGATACATTTGGTAATGTTAAGAGCTCCTTATAGCTTGTCTTGCTCATGCTTCCTTGTAGATTTTAGTGTCTTCCTCAAGATCAGACTAAATCAAGTGATTGATACCCCACGATATGATCATACTTATGTATTTGTGACAAATCACGCAGCCAAGCTATGTTTATAATGATGTATACACGGTGTTATGATGTCTGTTTTGATTGTTCTAATTCATGTATAGTTATGCGGGAAATGAGATATTTCAATTTTTGGCACTTCGACAGGATCCGTGTGATTATCTGATTCGAGACATGCACTGATAATTCATCATCCTACCTGATTTTCAGGACTTGATTTCGATTATGATTAATTATTTTCTTGGTTTGATCAATCAATGATGTATATTAAAATATTCAATTATGTGCGGATACCTCACAGCAAAAGAAAACATCTTAATCCCCAAATTTATCATTTTATCCCATATTGTGTTAAAAAGCGATAGACATTGGGACGTTAAGAAATTATACAGTCTGCAAAACTACTTAAGATCTAACGTCAAATATAATGCCATGTCTGATACGGTAGTGACAAAGGAAGTGATTGCATTGGCAAATTTAATGAACAAAAGTTTCCGGCGTCCTAAAAGAATCGTGCATAAAACGTAAAAGTTTCGAACTTCAAATGTTTCGAACTTGAGGGGTCTCCCACTCCTGTCATGTATCGTAAACGTTATACTCAAAGCTCTCTAATAAGCTTATAAATTCAAGTTTGGAGAAGCGCCTTCTTGACATGAACTCATAGTTGACGGAAATAGCCTTTCAGAATTTCGCAGTTCAGCTAAAAATACAAAGTTACTTATTATCAATTGATTGACCCACGTTCACTTTTCTACTTTTCTTGGAACAGAGCGATATTTTAAATAAAGCATCAATCAATATCCTGAAATCTCCACCCTGTTGCCAAGGTAACCGGCATATAGAATGACAAATGCTAGTGCTACTTTGAAGCTTAATCGATGTTCAAATTAAATGAAATTTGTTCTCGATTATTACGTAGGTGCCGGGTAATATAGCCTCTGATGCCACAAATTAAACAGATCTTAATCAAATGGCAAGAAATCAAAAGCCCTCTTCCACCTTTCCCCTTATAGGAACCCCGCACCACTGAAAAAATTTCCCTGTCGCTCTGACCTCAAATCTGGTTCAACGTTTTGTTCACTTCATTCACTGATCACTTCAAATAAACATTATATTCATCATTCAACAGTACTCTCACATAACACACCTCACCACCCCAACAGTACTCTCACATAACACCCCTCACCACCCCAACAGTACTCTCACATAACACCCCTCACCACCCAACA
>JH154139.1:266601-307348 GCA_000226015.1 Mnemiopsis leidyi | reverse complement strand
CCCTCACCAACCCAACAGTACTCTCACAACACACCTCACCACCCCAACAGTACTCTCACATAACACACCTCACCACCCAACAGTACTCTCACATAACACCCTCACCACCCAACAGTACTCTCACATAGCACACCTCACCACCCCAACAGTACTCTCACATAACACACCTCACCACCCCAACAGTACTCTCACATAACACCCCTCACCACCCCAACAGAACATGGCGACGAACAGCAACACGGTGCCGTCTCCAGGACAACACACCCGAACCTTGTCGGATGAAGAAGAAGGCATCACCCCCACTGAACCCAAACTAGTAGAGCTGATGAACCGGACCGGCTACCCTATCTCTCAGACTAACGGACAGAGGAAGTACGGTCCTCCCCCAGATTGGAAGGGACCCCCACCAAAGGGTGCAGAGGTCAGTGGAGCCGTTAGTAGGAAGAAAGTGCCGATATATGTTTTTAAGGAAACATCTATCATTAAATCCTAGGGATTATTGATCTTCAAAGAAGCTATAATAATTTTAACAATCAACATTTTGTTCTCAAAACTTTTGAGAAATTTACGGAGGATCCGATCCTCCATTAGGTTTTCGTTGGGAAAATACCTCGAGACGTATACGAGGACGAGCTTGTTCCTTTGTTTACCCGGCATGGTAGGATCTACGAAATGAGGCTCATGATGGACTTCAACGGGAACAACCGGGGATATGCTTTCGTTGTTTTCTCCACGAAAAAAGAGGCACAGAATGCTGTGAGGATGCTCAACAACTATGAGGTGCGTGATTACGTGATGTATATTTCTACAAAAATAGGTAGAGTAAATCCAGATTTAACTAGGGAATTCGGCCATCATTATGCCTTTAAGAAAGTGCATGCTTCAGAGAAGATGGCCCACTATCCAGCCTGAAGAATTAATATTGGCCCAGCCTGAAGAGTTAATATTCTTCTTAACTAAACTCTGTTGATGAATAATGAAACAATTAACCCATCAGTAAAATTAATGGTAACCTTTAAAAATTCAGATCCGAAGAGGAAAGAACATTGGCGTATGTCCAAGCGTGGACAACTGTCGGCTCTTTGTTGGCGGAATTCCTAAAACAGTGGTCAGGGAACAGATACTGACAGAGATGCAAAAGGTTTTATATGAACGTTTTAGGAGTCTATCATAATTAGCATGGCCATATTGACTGAGTTCTGAAATATTAGCTTTGAACGATCTTATATCTATACTTTGGATAATCTAAGGATCCCTGCCAAGATTAAACCCCTTTTGTTATACAACCAACATCAATTTATGGCGAATCCCTCACAATTTCAGATAACCGACGGGGTCCAAAACGTGATAGTTTATCCTAGTGCTAACGATAAGAGCAAGAATAGGGGCTTCGCTTTCGTCGAGTATGATTCTCACCGCTCAGCGGCAATGGCTAGACGGAAACTTCTGAGACAGGTAAATTTATCTTAGAGGGGTTCTAAGCCTTAGATTAAGAGTTTCAAAGGAAAGCCCTTAACATTGTTGAATCAGCTCTCCTGCCTTATCTTTCATCGCACTTTCAACTTGAAGATTATCTGAACGATTATAAACCTCCTCTTCCAGCACCATCATTTATAATCAAATTCGCATCATACACAGTCCTATTGATAATTATCTCTCATACCTCCAAAATCCTTATTGCATGAGTCACAGTATGTGATTTCACAATAGCATAATGAACATCGCAACTTTAAGATGCTCATTCAACTAAAAACTCGAATTCAGATTCCGCAACCCTTCACCTTGTGGGGGCACACTATTGCTGTAGACTGGGCTGAACCTGAGCTGGAGGTGGACGATGATATCATGCAGCAGGTAAGTGAAGCGACCTAGACTTGACAAACGTGTCAAGAAATGACATCTAGATTTATTACCGGAAAATTGGTTTTTCATAGCTTTATATGCCAGTTATCTTGAGGATTGAAGGTTAGGCGGTGAGGACCTATCGGTCTTCTATTTGGTAATGCTTTTTATTAAGATATTCGTCACAGATTGTAACACTGAAGAAGTATGCAGCTGTAAATTGCGAAGACCGGGATATTCCCTACAGTTTTAATAACAAATGTTAAACTTCAATTCCGGCAAAGGTGTTGCAAAACGACAAATAACTTGCCCCAAATTCCTTGACTATCGCTTTTTTGTACAGGTGAAGGTTCTGTATGTACGAAACCTCCACATCGATACCCAAGAAAGCACGATAGCGGAGGTGTTCCAGAAAATAGCTCCCGTGGAACGAGTAAAAAAGATTAGAGATTATGCCTTTGTGCACTTCACTACTAAGGAGGACGCAAGAAAGGCTAAGCAGGCCATTGATGGATCAAAAATTGATGGTTGCGAAGTTGAGGTAGGTTTGTAGATTTGGATGTGAATTTTGGTTTTATAGCAAATTTGTAAAGAAATTATCAGACGAAGTAATTAATTTGCTTGTAATCAGACCGTACTGTTACAAATTTTCCCAAATAAATGTTGCGTTATGACAATTGCTTTAAGTCTAGTTCATATAAATATAAGACCGGCTCGAGGGTTTACAATATCTGTCATGATACTATGTCAGTATGTTACCGGTCACTAAGCCGCCATGCATGACTGACGCAAATGTTGCATGTAACTGTAAAGAATAACTGCTTAGATACAGTAGCTGTAACTTGAATGTATAGACACATATCAGCGCTTCCGACCCACTGACCTGTGACCTGGATGTATTGCTTTACTTAATTTTTGTGGGTTAACAATATTTCACCAGTTTCATACATTAGATTAAGAGACCCGTGGTAGAAGCAAATTCACTTGACACAGTTCCCTCCCACAAAACAGTTGTTCTTGGTCCCTGACCGCGAAACGAATTGTCAATTTTGTCACATAAACCACCATCCCTTTCAATTTACCGGCCGCTAAAACTTTGTGTACAGTTTGCACCTGGTGCTCACATGAGCCAGATGAAATGTTCAGTGGTTTACTTAAAAGGTCAAATTGAGAAGAGTTTGTGTGATGTTTTACACCAGTGCAAAGTTAATAGTCGCCAAGTAATGTCTCGAGACGAAACAATAGAGCTGCGAGCCCAAAAACGAGTTATATCTTCTGGAAGCATCCATCAAAAAACTGGTTTCAGGTTACGTTAGCGAAGCCTGTGGACCGTGAAACGTATGCTCGACACACGAGGAACAAGCTCATGATGAACCCGTCTTCTGCCACCGCTGCGGCTGTAGCATCAATCCCCACTCTCAACCCTTATGCACAGTATCTGAACATTCCAACAGCACTTGCCTACCAACCGTTTGTCCTGCCCAATGTCAGCCCCCTGTCTCCACAAAACTTCAGCACGGCAAATCACGCTCAACAACAGACCGCAGGAATCAGGTAAAGGGATTGTAAGGTTGCAGCTTGGTGATTTCTGACAAACTAATTCTTTTTGTGTTCACTCTAGTGATTCACGGCGTGAGTGCTTTGTGCTGTACCGCCTGTACTATTACTAAGAATTGTTGATTTTATGAAAATCTGTTAATCAATGTAGCACCTAAATATAAGCTTTGGACTGAAAACAGAGAAGTACTCGCAGTACTAATATTAAACTATGAAATTTTAAAGAAATCCTACCACAAGCTCTTCTCTTCAATCCCATTTCCTATCCCAGAGGAAGAGGTAGGCCCCTAAGAGGAGCAGCTGGCAGCAGAGGAGCAAGGGGAGCCTTCTCGGGCTCCACTAGCACCAGCAGCCACGGCAGAACTCCGCTCTATGGTGTCCCAGCTTATTGGTATGATCCAAAGCGAAAACGAGGTTTAGATGGACCGGTAAGTCTTTTTTGTTTTTGTGACAGTTGAAAAGAGGAATTTACTGAATGAGTGGCCACCGTATATACAGAACAGTATTTTTGGGGACGTACCTCAAATTTTTTGTCGTATGACAGTGATTGACCATTGACCAATAAAAACCAAATTTTACCAATCGATATTGAGATTATTTACGATACCTCCCCACCGTTCCCATACCGTTCTTTATGGCCATGTAAGTGTGCTGTAGACCGAGGTCAGCTGCTGTCCCCGCTGAAAATTATTTCTTCTAGGAGCGAATGTTCGATCTAATCCCTGGGATGGAGCTGACACCTGCCGCCCCTGCTTACACTCTCAAACCACCAGAGAGCGCTAAATCGCCAATTCAGGTGAGATTATCAGATATTTTCAAGTTTGTCATATTATCGATTGTAAGCCTGCTTCATTGGTAAACAAGAGCATATCAAGCGGAACCAATTACACTTCAAATTTTTGAGAGCCCCAATTTCAAAAAGCCTCTCTTTCTCACCTTAGGTTTTGCAAGACGTAGCCTCCAAAAACAACTGGGGCATACCTAAATATGAGCTGTTTAGTGTAAAGGTGCAAGACTGGCCAAGTCTGTTGTACCTATATAAGGTAATTCCGGTATAAGTGTGACAAAAGAGCTTCCCAGGACCTTGATTGGAAAATGGGGCATGTGTTGTGCTTAAAATATCCAAAAAATTGTAATTTTATGTTTTGCCTAACTAATTCATCTGCACTGGCTCCAAATTGTTGAATTGTGTTATGATTACCCAAAAAATATAAGGAATTTTAAAAGATTTCAATTTGTCGAGATTGATATGTGGATGTTAAGTAAATTTTTAAATGCTGAGTGTCTTACATCGGCCCAATTTTTGGGTGCAAGCTATGTGATTTTGATTTACCCACCGTACCTTCATGTACATGTTGTCTGCTAGAATCAAGTGATTTCTTTTTGAATTTGTCGCTTATTACATGGTATTCATTCAGATACAAAATTTCGCTATTCAAAACTGTCGCTATTGCAAAAATACCGTCCTAGTATTGATTGTCGTCACTTGACGAACTCAAATCTTTGTTGTGCCCACTAATCTCATAAAAACCGTGAGTCTCATGTCGAACTCAAAAGAATTTCGACTTTCGTTTCTTATTTCAATCATGTCTGCTGAGGAATTTGGCTATTGGAACCAAGAGATTGCGCATATTGATATAATGAAATAAAGCTAGAGACCGAGCTGATATTTTTTCCATTATGAAACCCGATCTGCAAGTTAGCAAGGGGAGGCACTAGAAATATAGTCTCTTGACTGCGAGAGTGGAGCGAGGAGGTAATTGCGGGCCCAGGACTGGCTGCTTCCTATCACGTGGTCTTTACGTAAGCGTCTCCTGACTTGCACGTGCAGATCAGGTGATCAGGGCGAGCTATCACGTGGCTCTGATAAGAGGGTTTTACTGGCAGCAAGGCTGATACCTTGCACACCTGGTATGATCAGTGGTAAATCTCCTCTTGAGCAGATGAGAACCGAGACGACCGCAACACTCTACAGCTTGAATCTAAATGTTGTAAAAATTAGAGCTGCCCCGATCGAGCTAAAATTACATCGGCTACCGCTTGAATATTTGTAGTATGATATTGACTCATTAACTACTAAAAGAAGAATTTTAGGATTATCCTATTCTCTCATTAATTTGGTAAACTAACATCATCTCGATAAAATTCTACGTTTCTCAGCCAGAGATCATTGGGTTAAAAAGTACAGTTTTAGTTATTGGTGGTAAAACTGTACTTATAGTAGTTACTGTAAAGTTAAGCTGCAACTGCTCTTGACCAACATGAAGCTCCAAAAACCTATCGCACATCACACCATTACCATTTATGAGAACAATCTCTTATCAGACAGGAATTATTTTAGGAGGTTTCCTCTCAGAATAACTCTATACTGAAACCACACCAAATTTCCACAGCAAACAGCATAACAAAGTATTCCATCTCCCTTGGCAGGTCTCGTTTGCGAACCTCCCGGGCTACCAATCAGTCCCCAACAAGATCTGCAAGACCCCCGAAGAAGCGGAGACATATGCAGCAGAGTACACTCTCCAGCAGATGAACTGTAATTTAGATGGTGAGTATATGGCTGTGTGTTTACGCAAATGTTTTCTTCTTTTATGTTATAGTTTATTCCTATAGCTCTCCTTCATGTTGCACAACAATAAGAAAGTTAGAATGTGCTACCGTCAGTGTAGACATTGAAAAACTCAAGTTTAGGAGCTTTAATAGTCACATAGTTTCTATACTTACTTATTCTGCATTAGAATTGTTAATGTCGATGAAGGTTCACTGAAAAACAAGTTTTGACACTTTGTTACTCGTTAAAATGTTAAAACAATCCGTGTGGTGAGAAACCCAGCTTTATCAGAAGTGACGGCTCGGTTTTACTTTGTCCTTTCCACGCAGGAGTATTTCTAAGGATTCAGTACATTCGTACTTTCTTGAAACCAGGAATATGTAACTGTAGTGTTATCTTACTCTTAAAACTTCTCATTTTCGAAATTTTTCTAACACTTATAATAAAGACTTCTGTACCCGCTGTAAATCTGAATCCTTCCTGCAGAAACCACCGAAATTGAAAACAGACTCCAAAAATTTGGTTTCAATGACATGTGCCCCGTAGGTATTACAGACAATTTCAGTCTAAATATTAGACCTCCAAATGAAACGATATGATCGTATTTACATAATCAACAGTTTTGGAATTCATGCATTGATGTGCTAATTTGGCGGAACGTATGATACTATCATCATCTTATAAGCTTTGTGATTGGTTTCAAATTTTAATTAGTTTATAATATTTGATTGGCTGATCCCCTTGGCTGAGCTATACATAGATCTGTAGATGTTGAATCAACAGTCTTTAAATTCAATACTCGTCAAAATTATCATACTCCCAAAAACATGTTATAATGGAATCTGATTTATTTTCGTTTGGAAACAAAATTGCTTGTACCGGTACCATGTCAGTGTGTGGGCTATATACCGGCAATGATTTAAGTAACTTTTTTACTCAAAGTGTTAGGTTTGGGAGGAACCTATCTAGATTTCAGCATCCACACTGGATAATCTGGTTTACACTTGACCACGAATCACTTTAATTTTTGTGTAATGACCGAAAACTGACACAATAGTTTGCAAAATACAGGTAACTGTTTGACAGATCAGATTGTACGATTTTGAGAATTTGAAGCAAATGTGTTATAATATGCACGGTCATAATGGTACAGTATATATTATTCGAGTTATATCATTCAAGTTTCGCGAGCGTTTTTCCCAATTAAACTTTTATATCCCAGTCCTCTTTCTTTTTGTTTCACATGCCTTGCTTTCTAAATAGCGTTGTTAAAGTGTCTGTGTAGCTATAGTAATGCTATAGTGTTGCTGTAGTGTTGCTATAGCGCGGTTTTTGTGATGACTTCCTAAATGCCATGACAACCTCAGTCAGGTTCTTATACATTACTTATCGAATTACCATTTACTGGCTTCCATCATGATAACATCTTTCTTCATTTTATTTCTTTACAGTTTTTACTTCATGGAACTATTCCTCCCACTTGATAAAATAAGGCCATGGTGTCCTGGAACTAAGCATTGAAAGTGTGTGCGATAGCATTGGCACCGATAGAGTGTAGAGGCATTTATAGGAAAATAACCATATTTTCTTATTTTTGAAACATGCATATGGCATATGCATGAGAATGCATGGCACTTGTGAAATTTTAGGCATGGGCATTAAGGCATTAAAAGTGGCATCGAATTGGTATTTATTATATTGTCATAGGTATAGTGTCATCATACATTTTTATTATAGCAAAGTGCCATAGCCGCTTGATGGCATAAAAGCATTGGCTTTAACAATTGAATCACTGACGACATTTTTGGCACTTTCATAACATTATTCAATAAGTTTCTGTTTACGGGCAAGTCCATGCAATGGAACGTTTTAAATCTACTCCCTGCCCTATGTCACCTATTCGATACACTTTCCTTTTCACGCTTTTTTGCTTCCGTTTGACCTTTACATACTCCATAAGCATAACCTTTGACCTAAATTTCATTGAAAAGTGGAATATAACACCAATTTGACAACCATATTCCGTATCTTAACTCTATTTTTCTGAGCTTGAATAAAATCCATGGGTAGAATGTCATGTATATCTGCATCATCACTATGTCAACCAAGTGGTCAAAATCCGTTTTTATCACTGCAGTTGAAAGAGAAAACCGCTGATTCAACCTAACTTTTCTCGCACTATCCGTAATCAAATTATCGTGCGTATGAAAATTTCTCCCTAACGGGTACTGTGATCTCATTTCTGGACCTGATTGGTAGATTGTCGCTTTCTAAATCTAATTCTCTTGAAAAATTCGATTACCTTCGGTCAGATCGATAAGCTCTTATCTTAGGGCAGCTGTGCAAGGTCCGCCGTATCATGTTATACCACCCGTAATAAAGCAGTTTATTCCTAAGAAATGCTAAAATGATCCGAATCGTTTTTCAGGCTCGCTGTTGATGGCAACTCAAAGCCAAGCTCAAGCTCAAGCCCAGGCCCAAGCCACGGCAGCTGCACAAGCGGGTATGGTTCAGATGTTTGCCTACCCTGATCTAAACCAAGCTGCACTGTTCCAGCAGACTGCTTTGGACCCGGTTGCTTATGCTGCAGCAGCGTCCGCTGCTTCCGCGTATGGTCTTCAACCCCATCAACTTCAGCAGTTCTAAAACTCTCCTGGGTTGATCAGGGAACGGTGAAAGGGGTAGCGTGAGTGATTTTGTTGCTATGGTGATGGTAATGCTATAGTGATATAGCTATAGTGATAGCTTCAGTATTGCTATAGTAACAGCACTTCGTCAGACATTAATAACTGCATAACTAAAATATTCAGTTGCTGTGAACTAAACCTCTACCTTTGTGGTTATAAACAGCAGTATATATATATCTATTGTTATTAACTAAGGCATATAGGTTTCATCATTTTTGATACGATTAACAATGATGTGTAAATATAAAACAGTAATTAAGTATGGTTGTTTGGTAAACATGTGCATCGTGAAAATATAGGACTTTGTTGTTGTGAATTGTGTAATGAATTTATGGGAAATTCATTGTGTTGAGCGGGTAAGGATGGCTCTCATATTACCTGAGCGAAAGAGGGAAAAAGATCCGTCAAAACTGTTTAAGTTCATTGGTTACAAGTGGTAAAGTGTTTGTCGGTGTTTTTAGAAATTGTTCGTTATCCCACCGATTGGAAGAGTAGAGTGTCACTGTCAGTGTCAATGTAACATCTCAGAATCTTGTCAACGTTCGGTTATATGAGAGCGATTCCTTATTACCGTTACAGTGTTAATATGTGTAGTAGTAGTAGGGTAGCCGTTGTCGCTTACCCGCCCGGAACTTTGTACGTTTTTGTGTATAGTGCACCGTCAGATCATGTATTATCGTGATACCAGGAGGAGCCTTGCAAGGGTTCTGCACGTGCAGAAGTGGACGCCACGCCCCCACACGTGGGCACCACGCCCCTGTAGACCCCTCTATTGATTATAGCTGATTCACGCTGATTGCTTCGTCTATCCCTTGCATTTTGGAGAGTGTCGGGAGAGTATATCCATGATGTCGATTCCCTAAGTAGACCTCCTATCCGACAATAGTCAGTAAAACTTTCAAGGCCATAATCTAATTTTTTTACGTTCAAAAGCAGATCCACGTTGATTAAAAATTTCTTCTAGAACAAAGAAAAGGTCTTGTACAATATTGTACGATCATCAGAGTAGTAGATGAATACACAGAACACCCAGTATCAAAATTCATTTTTCCAGTAGATTTTGAAGTATATTGCATAGCAGAAACTTATAGCTCTTTCCTCACATCTCCAATTGCAAGGGTCGATGAACAGTATGATACTTTGTAAAAAGCGCTGGCGCATTCAATCGACACAATCATTAAACGATCACTAAGAAAATAGATGCAAATAAAATTACTGTGATTCGAGGTTTTCACCCTTCAGGAGTTCCACAATTGTTGTTTATGTTTATTCCATCCAAATATTTGGAGATGACATTTTATTTTTGAGAGGTCTATGAATTTTGCTGTAGCCCGCTATGAGTATAGAGATATTAGAGAGAGATACATATTGGTGTTATCCTCTAATTTACAGGGATTATGATATTATCAAGACCAGAATGGCTATCTAGTATGCACGCTGTACACACAATTTCTTGTTTAGAGTTTGATATCTAGCATAAGGAAACGATAGGGTTGTTGAATACATGACTGCATCAGTACATCTGTGCAATGTACATAGCCATTCTTTTATTGTTTGTTGCCGTCTTCACATAATCTGAGTCTACTTCGATGGACAATTCAAGGCATTGGGTGGAGTCTGTCATTCGTGACCACTTTTGTGCACCTCCTTGTGACTGCGCTATTGTGACTCTACTTTGAGCCATGTTTTGGCTGTTTTTGAAGGTCTGATTTCATCAGAAATGTGGATGACTTTAACTGTGAATTCAAGTGTGTGGATTTTCTATAACAACCGTTATTGCAGAGAATTATTGTTTGTTATTCCCCGTCAAATGGAGGCTGAGTTGCAACGGTTAAAACAACGGGACAGGAAAAGATGGATCCATATATGACCATTTACATTTGCTCCTAAACAGTAAAAAAGTTTGTTGTTGGGCCACAATATTTAACCCTTCCTTCATATCAGGAAATTCTCTGCAATTGATATTTATGAATATTTCTTAGTTTAAGTCAAAAGTGTACAAGGTTATTTCATCATAGAGCTAGAGCAAGCTGTGTTGTGGTATTTGACAGTTTTTGTAAGTATTTATTTTAAAGAGTACTAGGAAAGCTTCAATCAGGCAACGATAACTTATAATAAAAAATCACCAATCAGCTAACTTAGAATCAACCTTATTTATCCAAATTTTCAGGAATTATACTGATTTACTCTGTCTTTAGGCGAGGTTTTAAGCTTTTCACTGCTGTCATAAATATTGTCACCTAGGCTGTGTTGACCTGATCATATTTTTTAGCATGTCAACAAAAGAACATATTCATACACTTACAAGGGTACATTCATACAATCATGCAGTCACATAATTCTAATCGAGTCTAGTAACCGATTTTATCACTCTTTTAAAAATCCGAACATCGTCATAACTATAAACCTGATGATTAGGATTTTCCTAAGTTGTTAGTCTTAAACGCTGCACGAGAACCATGCGAAATCAACTCTCATTAAGTGAAGAGCTTAATCCTGTTGTGCTGGGCAGAGTTTTAATTTGATGATGTGACAGATATGGTGGACACTTTGCGTCCTGAAACAAGTGGTTTCTTAAGTATTAATTGCTTTCATTTGCCGTATATTGAATTCATTATAGAAAATCTTTTTGCATTGTACTTTGTTTTTTCATTAAAAAGAAAACGATAAAAATGTTTTTTATTGTGTATTACCATTTACAACAAAACAGTGAAATGTTATGAAATTCAAAAACGAAATATTGCAGTATTATCTGATTAGTATTAATCTGTTATTAAGATAATTAGTATTCTTCTCGTACAAAGAAGTATACTTCTTTTGCTTTGATATTTCGGTAGGCCCGATAGCTGATCATGGAGCATCACCACAGTAAAATCATTTTTTAGTATTTGGACTGTAGAGGATTTATATAGTACGATGGTCAAATCATTGCATTTCGGAAAATGCATCGAAAATTCAGTAAAGTGTTAATAAACGCAGATTAAACGTTCAATTGTCCAGGTATACAAAAAATGACAAATTTTACACTTCTTGATCGTTGGGGGTGCGGCGCTGTAACACTAACACTGCCACCAGAAATAAGCCAGGGCGACCTTTTGCTGTCTGCACTCATGGCGAAGTCGATTAGATGAAGTCGTCAACTATAAATACCATGATAAAAGACGCATTGTCTCGTCAAATATTTACAGTAAAACTACTCCCTTAAATATCTGCTTCAATCATATAGAGCTTAACGCGCCTATATGAATGAGCTAGCAGCTTATCATCAGAGGGTTATCCCTAGTTCATTTTGCCAATGAGAACAAACTACATGAAAACGAACAAGTGATTGTTTCATCACATGATTCATTGAATCAGGAGTCTGACCAGTCTCTAGTAGACAATTATCTAATCACATGACATGTGATCACATGATAGAACACCACCTAACTGTAGTAGGAACATCGTCGTCCTGACAACCCACGCAGGGCCAGCAGGTTTGTGGATCCACCTCAAAGTCATGGTGAGATTTTACTGTCGTGGTGAGGACATCCTTGTCACTCCCGGCAGTGTTCTGGTCACAGTCCGCGTACGGCAGGTCGTCTCCCTCGTCCTCTGAGTAGAAGTTGGGGTCTCCGTTGACATGGTTCTCCGGTCTCTCCGGGGTCTGCGTCTCGGGGGTCTCGCCCAAGTCCATTATAAGCTCCTGGATACGAGGGTTGTGTGTCCTGTCATGAACCTGTGGAGGATGAGGAAGGTAAGGAGGGGGTGTATTACAAAATCGGTAGTTGTAAATTGGAGGGAGCAAGGGGTAGTACTTTACTTCTTTAGATCAGAAAGTATATTAAAACAAATTGTTTAGAATTGAGGAAATTGGTTAGGATTTAGGTTAGACGGGAGAAGTTTTGATAGAGTTAATAACCAAAATGCAGTTTGGACGAAGGAATATGCCATACACTATCTTTATAATCACTGCAACTGTACACAAAGGAACCGGTGAACAGGTGCAGCTTCTAAAAAGATAATCAACACTGTAACTCTCTCGTGTTAATTAGTGCCCATAGCTCATATTGAGAAAGTAAAGACAACGAAAAACGATTTTGTTTGATTGTGAGCTCGAGGAATTGATCAGATATGTTACTTGTTAATTGCCACAGCAGACCGGGTTACATCCAATCACGATTTTGAGCTAAATTGAAATCAGAAACTTGTGGCAAAATCTTTCTATTCAACACACTGCGTAGTACATGCACGCATCAAAGGAATCACAAGTCGACGATTGCACAAATTTTTTGAACATACTTAAATAGAATTGTTATTCTGGCTAACTTCTACAGTTGAAGAACAACTTTTTATTGCTGTCTATAACTGCACTGTCTACGTACGTGAGGAAGATAACGATTATGCTCTCATTAAGTGATATCAGGCCACAATTTCCTGGAGCAGCCTATTGCGAATCACACAACTATTTACACACACGCACGCACAATTTGAAAACTTGAATGTGGTCTGAAAACTGCCCATGCTAAATACTTGGCATGAATCATGAAAAATTAGTAATACTGATTCCATTATTATCCGACAACGGAAAAAGAAATCTAAAAGATTAAGAAAGTAAAACAAGGCGATACATCAAGATTAGGTGGTGAAATAAACTTGATTGACTGCTTCAGTTGGATTATTTTACAAATTATAAATATAATTCTTGCCACACACACGGACTGTAATCTGTTCATGGAAATTCAATACTTACTTAACTTTAAGACATTCTGATTCACAATTTCTCAATTCCATTATCGGGATTTATCCAAAAATTAAAGCCACCGATCAGACTGATATTAGCTAACTGTTATGATATATGATTCATTCTGGCTTCTTGTTTAGAAAAGTATTAGAGCAAAATCTAAACCATGCCATTCAAAATCTATATCTATATATATATATCCATGGTACATAAGGGAAGGGAACCTATTTCTAGCAAGGTCCACTCCTAAGGCCGGTGTGCACTGCAGAGGGATAACGAGTGTTTTATGCTTCTGTTGTGGGTGTGTCGAGCAATCGACCAGGCTACATGTATTTCCACATATAGTACTTGCATCAACCGAAACACATCGAATAACAACAAATAGTATAGCAGTGGCTAAAGAGAAATACAAGTCTGCAAAAAGAATGTACACTAGGTGCACATGTTTAATGAGATCTCACTCGATGTGCACTTTTTTTTCAAGAATCAACTAATCAAGGACCGCGATCTCATCAGCTGTTTGTGTTGGGATTAAACCACGATTAATCAACCAAACAGATCAAAAGACTTTTTTTTCTATCGTAACTGAGCCGAGTCAACAGGAAAGAATCATCTTAATAACAGAATTACTGGCTAAAAGATCGGTAGGTACTTACATTCAATGAGATCCTAATGACAGACTTCAAAATGACTAATAATACCATTATACCAAAAAAGGTTGCTTATACTGACTTTCTATGAAAATTGGAACTTCTAAGAATTAGCTGCCGAGTGATGATCAGAACGTCTGTGAAAGACAAAAATGGCAACAATTTTTGAATCTGTGTGAAAATCTGAAATTAAAAAAGATTGGAATACAAGAATGACTTCCACCATAGCAATATCATGAAAGCATTTCCATAATTTGTTGATACAAATTAATGTTGAAATGGGAAAAGTAAATAGTTACAACTGCTGCAGAGAACAGAAGCATTATACACAGTTCCTACAACGTTAACTCTTCCCGCCTCAGCATCAATGTTTTCTCCTGTAGAACGAGAAAGAAAGAAAGAGAGATAGAGAGAGGAGCTCGCGAACAATTAAAGTACAATGCGCTCTGTAAGGCACGATATAGGACCAGGTATACTACACGCTGACTAATTGTACAAGGTACACCGTAATACACAGTCCTGGCAGAGAGGTGTATCATTAGCTGTCCGGCAGCATGTGGCGACCTAGTCTTTTATATATAGCACCACCATGAGAATGTGGTAACAAAGCCTAGATATATGATATGCAATGTATGGTGAAGGAGGTCGATCCAATGTGGTTAAGTAATACTTAGCAGTTAACTTTGAATGCATTTCCTGAGTGATTATGATCTCGACCATAAGCTCATATGGTGCAACTCATAAATTATGCAGCAAAATCTCTAGGTTATACAAGATCAAGATACAAGGGTGTGGTATGAGAAGTTTGATTGCTATTTTGGATGTTCATGTGAGCATGTGCAAATCAAACAGCAAAGCCAGTATGCCAGTAAAAGGAGTTTGGATTGTCTTTTACTCATCGATTTATTGATTTAACATGATGCACAGAATAACATAGTTGTATTAGTGGTGATGAAATGGTTAGAATATAAGAAAAACAGCACGAACAAAGTCTCACCAAAGCACAGCTATAGTAATTGAGAATTTATACAGGTTTTTAAGTTTTGATCATTGTTTCTTGCAGGCAATGATTCCTTTTGCAAGACAGTTCGATCCGTGACGATCTGACGAGTTAACCTCCGCAAGTAAAGCGGTTTTCTGCAAAACGCAACAACGCTTCAATCTAGTAAATAGCTGTAAGCTTAAAGAGGTTCTTTATGTAACTGTATTCGACGATTTATAGATCTTAATCTGACAGGAGCTTGTGCTTGAAGCATTTTAATAGAATCTGAGGACAAACTGCCAACTGGTGAATGTAGAAAAGGAGGGATTTCTGATCTGAATCATTGCAGAGAAAGGTGGAAGATGGTGTCTGAGTAAAACTACTATACTACATAGAATCTCCAGAGCATTTTTATAGCATCAAGATTCAAGAATTAAGAAAATTCTAAATAAGGACAAAATAAGATAATGCTTGTTTCGCTGTCTTAACATGCCAATGTTGTAAGTGACGACGTTGTGACCAGATAAATCATTTGACTCACAGAGAATGATATGAATTTATTTCATGAAGATAAAAAATGAGATAAAGATCAAATGGGATTGAGGGAATGCAGAAAACCTACACTGCAGAAAATGTTTCCTTTATTATAGTTGCCGCAGGATCACATGATTTCAAGTTCACCCAGCAATTCAAATTAATGTTTGCATACCTTGAAAGCGAAGTATTTGTCTTTATGAGCTGATACGAGTTTCGTGTTATACAGTCGTCTGCAGTACAATCCTCCTGCGATAAACCCCATGTCAGATTACAAAAATCAATGGAGAAACCTTGACATCAGGCGTGTCATTGGAATTAGATATAATAAAACTTGTTGTCTCCTGAAACCGGCTTTGATCGAGAGGTTTATAGTCTTTTCCCATTATTGGGATTGGACGGAAAGACTTGGATTTAAACTCTAGCTTAGAGATAAACGTCAAATTGTGGTATTCAAGCCGTATGATTTTACAAATAGACATCAAGTATCAGAAATAAGATTCTGCCAGACCAAATGTACGGTCATATGGGTAATCGGTTATGACTCGGAGTTTGAAAGACCAGCCAGCTGCATCATCATTTTTATAACTCCTTTTAATGCTGCAATGCATATCTTACCAGAGAAGTCGCCGACCCTGTACCTCCCAGTGTCTTCTTGAGGAGGCTTGATGCTCCACTCAGCATTGAACCTGCCCCTCCCTCTCCAAGGGTAGGGTTGTCTCTCTTGGTACCACTGGAGTGGTTGGGTGTTATAGTTTGAGACGATGTAGGGAGTTCAGAAATCAATAACGTTATAGTATCATTACGGTATAGTAGTATCATTATACAATCATAGTGGTGTTAATTATCCGTTTCATAATGATAGCAACCACATCATAGTATGGTGATAACCATCCAATCGTATTCATGATGTAATCTATACCGACGGTGCTCACGATATAAGTACTATTAGGATTGTATCCAGAATATAAATTGTATTCTTGATTTAATGCTTTAATGGTCTCCATAATAATATACATCATGATATAATGATATCCGGATTGGTATTCCAACTCTTCAATTCTTTTTATTAGTACTCAAGTGTATTTCCATAAATTCATATAATTCATAATAACAATGCCTTTCGAAAATTATTCTTTTTAAAGGAAAGCAACTGATTTTGTTTACCTCACACTCAAAGACTTTCTCAACATCCTGCCTTTTGCTGAGTTCGGATTCCCCTCCTTGTAAGTCGAATACCAGAACATCTCCACTTTTCCCATACTCTTCCCAAACGCTGTGTTGTAATAACATTAACATTTAACTGCGTTGTAAAGAATTAATTATTGTGACATCAGTCAGAGCAGGCTTTCAAAATATTGAAGTGGACAACCTCGCACATAGATGAGTAGTGGAACTGAAACTATACTAGCCTAAATCTGCGGCACACGGCCGAAAGTCAATCTACAAAATCAATCTACAACGTTTGATCTATTAGAGTAGTCATCAGATTCACCCTTCTTCTTATACTTGTGGTCTTAAACTTATGACTTCATATAACTTGTTTGGAAGTTTTCGTTACTCTCCTACTTTCTACCTTCTTTGTTCCCCTCCCACAGGACTCTGTTCTCTCGTCGGTCAGGTTTTCTAGCTTTCTAAATACTTTCTATACTCCTACAATCTAAAACTCTAAAACTAGTCTCAAAGCGGCTCTCCTAGTCTACTCCTATTTTTCCCTGGCTGATCTCTCCTATCATGTGTTTTGGCGGCTACTCTTTTCAATCTTCTCTCTTCTCGTCGTTTTTTATGTTCTATCAGTTCTCTTCTACCCTCTTGTAATCTGTCTGATCTCCTTTATCCGCTTGTCCTCTCTCTTTTCTTTTCTCTGTTCTTTCCATTTTTCTTTCCCAATACCACATCTGTTCCGCAACAATCAATTATAAGTGAGATTATGTTTTAATGAAATAAATGCGTATGTTTACAGTACCTGTCGTCGAAAACATTAAGCCTGTAAGAAGCAGTGGAAGGACTGTTGGTTCTTACTCCCATCTGCTGAAGATCTTCTCGTATTTTTCTTAAAGATCCACCGTTTTTCTTGGGTCCAGTCGTCTTTTTCACCCTCTCAAGTAGTTTCACGTCTTCGTTCTGAATGAAGAATGTCTCGTAAAGAAAGATTAGTAGATTTCAACAGAGATTTATTATTTCAGTTGTATCGTGGGATTTGCGAATAAATTCTGAAGAACACTATATTTCTCAAAATAATACATGCACAAAATAAACTCCTCAAACTCAGAGGAGAATTACAAAAACTTCTTGTTTACTTCCGATCTTGATCTAACATTGTAACAAAACAGTAAAACACAGATACAGCTCAACACTAACCATCTCCTTGTTGCCATCACTCCTCTCCTGCAAAGTCCTCCGTCTCCAAGCCACAGCACCAAGTGAAGACGAACTTGTTGTAGATACAGGGGTCCAGAGGTTCACGGTAGCTGCAGCTATCTCAGGTGTCCTCATATCTTTCCTTTGGATGTCACCTTTGTGGGGCTCTCTTGCCAGGGAGTCAGCTGAGTGATGAGTGTGTCGCTTTGACGGTATACGGTGTCCATGTTCACATAGATCATCTCTTGACTTGCTAGGAAGGTGTATAGCTGCTTTAAAAGAAATGTACCTATATAACCATTCGAATTTGTAGAAATAGCTCATAACAATATAGAATGTATAAAATGTATGAATATTTTTTCACCTTTTTTTGATCTCGTTAATCTCTCGGTGCTTATGGAAACGTGGTTTGAGAGTTTTCGTTGGAGCCTGGTCCGACTTAGAATGCTGATCAGCCCTAATTCAAAAGCGTTAGGAATTTTCTGTGTGGACGAAAGCTCTATCATAATATCATAATACTAATGGTAAATCCCATTCCGGCATTCTACATACAATCTTGCAATTGTCAACATGTACCAATTCCTTGAAATATCAAGCTAACGAAAAGCTATGGGATCTGGCATATGAATCAATCAGAGGATCTTCATGAAAGATGAAACTTCAACTTCAAGAAGTGTAATTGTACCCACCGAACCATATCCGATAACTCCAGCTAGGGGGTTGAGGCGAAAAGTCTCCTTCCGGGACGACAGCAGTTACTAACCTCCGGTCATTTCAATTGTCAACAAACAAATACAAATATACGCATTTCTTTCCGTACATCAGTGTATCTGCGTGTGTGCGAGCCGACAACGGAATACAGGAAGTATTTCATGCCATAAATATACTTGAATGCCATGCCATGCCATCATTATTAATAATGCCAGTGTCCAAATACAAAATCATTATTAATAATGATTTTGTGTTTGGACACTGGCATGGCATCCTGTGGTACCAGAAAATCGGAGTCATATTGCAGAATTGAAGATTATAAGATCCTTATTTCTTATGATTTATATTCTTAAATAACTTTCCAATCAAAGCCATGGGTATAGATAGGAACATCATGATAGTGAAATCTATTTTTTTCTAAATATTTTGCTGAGTCTAACTTTCACATCATGTTGAGACTTTGTACCAATCCCCCTCACCCTACCAAGCTCAATAGTACTTTTCTAACTCAGATATCTATCATATACTCTGCCTGAAGCAGGTTCTTTCGAAAGGCAAAAAAGCTGATTTCGAAAGTGACACTTCGTCTAATCCAATGTCATAAAAACGATTCATCCGATTTCCCCCGTAAACCTCGCAATGCTATCACTGTACTTCTAAGAATTTCAAATCTTAAACGTTTCCTCACATGGATTGTCATAATGCTTACTGTCTTGTTTTTATAGAGTGCCAATTTGTCCATCTCTCGTTTGATAAAGACATTACACACTGGACCCATCCTTCCAGAAGTTGAATATATGAGAGGTTCAAAAGATCCTTTCTTCGCTTGTACTACCCGTTCTTTGAATGCATCCCTCCTAGATTTTTCCTGCTAAGACTCATTTGAAATTGATGTGATAACTCGAATTAAAAGAAATGAGCAGAAACATCTAGAAGCTATAGCGTCGTCTTGTGTAATGGTAGTATGGTAGATGTCTTGCTATGCGATGCATCGACAGGAATCATGCCTGGTTCCACTTTGACTTTATCCATGGCGATCAATGTTATCCGTCGAGGTGTCCGCTAGAGTCCGGCAGCAAGCAGAGTCTGTTTTTTATATCTTTGTAGACTTTTCACCGAGTGAGGTAGCATGAATACATTCATTTGAAGTGTATCTAAATTATACAATTCTGAAGAAGACTTTTCTGACGGTTCTCAAATGTGTATGCCTATTTGCCTGGATCTATGTTTGGTTGATGCAGTTTCAGTTCAGTTACACTTGAAGTTTGCCTCTTTGGTGATAACATTCACTTCCAGATACTATCTCACTCATTTATTAATTAAAGTAGTAGCTTAGAACTTCACAGCCTTATTTTATTACAGCTTAGACGGATTTTGATGTTTTGTATTTATTTCAAGCAAAATATACGATTTTATAAGGAAAATGATGATTGTAATACTGATTATTTCGACAGGCGCGTTTTCAAGTTAATTAAATTCACAACCACAGCGAAACCAAAATCAACATGAAATATTTCCTGGTATTGTCACTTGTGCTGTGTGTAGCAGCAGCTTTAGAAGAAGCCGACTTAGAGGGAATCGAGATACTTTCCTTGGAAGAGAATGAAACGCCTATTAGTGAGTTTTTTATCAATAACAAAGGAAATTTTATGTTGTACAGCTTACGTTATCACACTATAGGTCTTGAAAGTTTTGATGTTCATTTCATGTCCTTAGAAAGGGTTTGAATAACGATGATCTCAGATGATATTTTAGATTTCCTTGAGAGCGTTTGAAAACTTCCGCAGTATAATTCATAAACCAAAACCAGAATATCAAAAATAAGCGAACGCAATTTTTCAGTGGATCTGGAAGCTGACACCCCCCTTGTAGATGAAACAGACGAGATTGTTTGTAAGTTGCTCATAGATAATCACTTTCCCACTATGACTAACCTTCCTGGCATATTCAATGACTCATGAAATAGGAAAATACTGAGCAAAAGTAATTGCGGAGAATCTTAGTTCAGGGTTGTCCCTTCAATGATTTCTATGCACATGTCGATCAGGCCCTTAAATGAACTAAACATTAATAACTGAACATTATTCAGCTATTGACGGTAGTGCTGTTGCACACATGACCTCGAAAGATGCTGAAGAGCTGAAACCTGAGAGCATCATCGACCTCTATGACAATACTGAGAGTGTCGAACGAAGTGGCATCTAAACTGTGAACTGATAAATAAGTAAATACAATAACCAATACTGACAAGTTACAAGCTCTGCAGAATAAACGAAGTTTGTAAAATTTAATGAAGATACCGCGATGTTTTTGATTGATGCTTTGACAGTATTCTTTTTAAATCAATATATTGATGGATTATAAAATTCTTGAAGATTTAAATGGGGTTCTTATTCCAACAACCAATAAACAGCTAATTCTCTGAGAAGTACCGAAAATTTAAAATGTATAACGCGAAACTTATGAGTAATAATGCTGTTAGTATTAGCATTTAGTCTGCAAACAACAAATTATACTAGGAATTCCAATCCCGTGCACTTGATACATTGATCGACAGAGGTAAGACGAATTCAGAATTCGGTTCTTGCCGCTAAAATCTTTGGTCTGAAGACTTTAGATTATACTGCTCCAAACTGAGTAGTGTAGGATGTGTTGGAAGATACCGTGAGCGACTGAGGACTGCTTTGTACCGTGGGAACTATCCCTACAGCGCTCTGAAACAGTGGGGGAGTTTTAAGAACTGCGACATACTTGTCGCTGTTAAACCCGACTCTGCCAGCTCAAAGCTGAATCGTTTCATTAGAACGGTAGACGGATATAATCTCGTCAACGATATATCTATCTATTGATAAGCTGTTGAGTTTGACGAACTACTCAAGTACTCAGCAGCTAATGTAACAATTTGTGTGCTGTTGTTTTTGTCGAGGAGTTTAGTTCATACTACATGGAGTACTTAATTATAATGACACGCTTTGATTGTTAGAATTCGCAGAATTAGATATAAGATACTGCTATTCTGAGCATTGGGAATGATATAGCGACCTTGTCTTAAATATCTAATATAAAATTGTGGTCTAGCTCTTAGACTTTTGTCTTCGTCAAATAATTATAAAATCCATGCATTAAATCACGTATAACTTTTCAAGTAAAAGATTTAAATTTTGCACAAAGATTTGACACTGCAATCACTTACGGACAAGCATGACGTGAGCAAGCGAAATGACACGTGACCACGAACTAAACAATACATTTTGGTTGCCAGGGAACCTATCCAGGGACTATCAGATGTTTACCTGATGTTTTTTACTGTTACAGCCGTAACGGGTTGTGTTTCCCTGAAGATGTTCGTCGACTTTAGGCTCGTTGTACGAGTGTCTCATACTGGTATCTTTGTAGTAGTTCTTGGTGGAGTCTGTCCTCAGGGCTGCCATTCTTTTTTCTATTTCAGGAGCTTCCTCAGGTTGAGTTCCAACGTAATCTTGCTGAACAAAGCTTAAATTCAATCGCAGCAATTGATCATCAACTCATTCAAACAAAGATTATTTTACTCTTATAGTCTAAGAACTATATCATTATTATTATGTCTTATCCTAACTCAATATACTTGGTACGAAGATGTGAGCTGCTTCTTGAAAACTTCTTTCAGTTTATCCTCGTCCAGCACTATTTGCTCCTCTCTGGCTCCTCCGCGTGGAATCTTCCACTCCAAGAACTCTCTGCTTGGATGTGGATTGTTCCTTCTATATCCGCTGTTAGTCGCTGCAATGCGATGACAAGTTAGGGTCGCATTGTTTGCCAGCAGCTCGTTCTACATTTCGTCGAGTTATTATATAAGTATAGTTAGAACTCAGCACCTATAAAGGTCTTTTTCGATCGATCATGACAACCAAAGTGAAAATGCTGAGATCAGACCAAGAGCGATTTACAGGACGTTTTTATGTGAGTAACCCTGGTGTCTGTGGCTGCAAATACCTGAGTAGATTGGCTCTGGCTTGCTAAAATCTTTCTCCGAAAACTCCGACCCGTACGATGTCGAATTTTCCATTTTCATCTGAAATTCCACAAATTTGAACATTTTAGCTACTTCGGAGCGCCTTAGTTATGATGATGGGTAGGTTTAAATGACACGTCAAATTTAATGTGGGGTTGAAATGAATGTGTCATTACATTTGTGAGATTATATGGTGCGGTGGATGGTCGCATAAGGGTAGCGGAGGTAACTCCCGCAACGTTTTTATAAGTCGCTTGGTGAGTGGTCCCTTTCTTCATTTTTCTACATGCAATTAGGAGTATTAGTGAGATGATGAGATAATCATTAATGTGTTGTTCGTGGGTGACAGATGTTTATTTGTGGAAAATCTACAGTCCTATCGGACCTATAAAGTACTGAATAAATTCAAACTTACTTCTTTTGATGCTCGAGAAAGAATCATGATTTTGCTTGTAAACTTAGATATTTCACGGCAGGAGTTTTATAAGCGTAATCTACTAATCTAAAAATATTTTAAACTGAGACGAAATTGTCAAACAGAAAAAAGTTCAAGAAGACATCGGCGTCTAACGAAATATTTGAGCATAATATCAAAATATCGACAGCCGTCTTGAGGAGGATTGCACGTCAAAAAGTTTAGCAAACTCTTGCGGTAGTGCATGCAATCTCTTTTTATGGCCAGAAAATATATTTAAATTTGAAATCATCTGCGACTTCTAAATCTAGTACACTGCCATGTAATGTGCAGTGCAATTTGAGGTAATTGTTTGAACAATAATTTCTTAATTTGTTGCATAAATTGAGCTTTGTTATATGCAAGCAACGCCGCGTCTACAGCAAACATTGCGGCCGAAGCCCAAGCCTATCAAATTGAGACGAAAGTACAACATCAAAGCTTTAAATTGATGAATAAGTGCTTGAGCGAACTCATAAACCGATCTGCTCCTTCATCAAATGCATTTGTTTCAAGTTATGCACATGTTGCAAGGTGCGATAGAGCGAGTTCATGAATTTTTTTATATGTTTCAACTTTTAAGTCACTTAAACTGGGAAATACTGACGGCACACTTCTTAGTGATAAATTATTCGATTTTTGATCTCTATGGCAATTAAGAATATCACAAAACAGCATGATTCATGGTAATTATAAACATTTATTTTACATATATATACGATACTTTATTCATTGAAAAGCAATTTCCAACTTTCTCAATTTGTCAAACTCTGTGAAACAAAAAATTTACCCGCGTCGGTCATAGCCCGTTTATGCATTCTTACATAAATACCATGTACATGATAGCATAGTTATGATAAGTCTTTATTCCGAAACTGGATGTAAGGAATTCCTCAATATTCAAAAAGATGCAATATTGAAGTATGTAAAAGCTTGCAAGTATAACTAGGAATCATAATCGTTCATATAAGCTTCTTATTCAACCCAGTTTAGAAATACCAGATTCTTACTTACATACTTAGAAGGCACTGCTAGTGCTACCTTAATCCACGTCCTTAAAGAACGGTAACAGTAGCTGTCTGGACCTCAGACTGAAGATCTGAGTATACAGCGTCAGCATTGTTGATGTTCATGTTTTTGTACACATCAAATAGATGATCAGGTAGATTCCAGTTTTTCGTATCATATATCTGAGTGGAAGCCCCGATACATATCACGGCCAGAACAAGCATAATTATAACAGAAACCAGGGGTGAAGCATCAAAGAAGACGAGAGACGAAGCTAGAACCACACCGAAAGAGCAAGATCCTAATCCGAGACCGAACATCAGAGTTCTTATCGTAGTGGGAGAGTGCTCCGCAGTCCACAGTGCCAGGATCATCTTAGCAGCGGTGATACTCATTTTAGCTCCGATCAGCACAGCCCCCCTCCTGACATCCCAGTCCCCGACCACCTCGTACTGAAGGAGCGAAACTGCAGCACACACTGCGTAGATCACCAGATTGAGGATGTACGAGAACTTCCTCCCGAGAAGGGAGGTCAGGACGGCTACTCCAATCAGAGCTGCCGGCACTTCTGCTCCTAGAGCCACGATGAAGTTTAAGTTTTTCAAATCTGCGTAGCTGGGCCCGTCTCCACCGTAAGTTCCGTAGCTGTCGATGGTTAGGAACACGTGGAAGTAGGCCATGCCCACCAGGACCCAATTCAAACAGAGCAGAGCTCCAACACGCTTGTACTTTGGTCGGAAGAAGGACATGACCCTCTCTCGTGTCTTGATGATGGGTATCGCTGCTTGAGCGTCCGGGTAAGTTCGGCCGTTTAAAATTGCTATTCTCTTCAGAACCATGGTCGCAACATCGTCCTGCCCCTTTGCTAGCAACCTGAGTAGAGGATCTTCTTATAGCCAATATTCAACAATATATATTCTTTTTGAACACCAAAGAAGAAAATTTCGAGATGCCTAGAAGATAATTTGATATAATATTAATGGTCGTCAGAATTTGTAGGGAGGAGTCGGTTACTATTTCAATCAGATAGGACGTATTTGGCGTTCAATTAATGAGCTACATGATGGAAAAACTTTCCGACTCCTGCCTGCAAGTTCTTTGACCGCGATCAAAACTAACCAGTAAGGGGACTCTGGGACAGCCGCGTAGACAAAGATGAAGACAAGGGAAACCATCCCAACACTCACCATCTTGTACCTCCAGAAATCCCAGCTGAAAAATTTATCGGTTCATTCACACTTTCCGCTTTTAAGGAAAACTGTCCAAATACAACCGAGGAAAGAACTTTTATTCTTACTTTTGTCTTAGACTTGTGAGAATACAACAAATTTACTAACGTCTCGTTGATGTAAAAGACAATGACAAGACCAGCAGTACCGAAGATTCCCTGAATACCGACTGCTAGAGGTCTCCACTTGCGGGAGACAAGCTCCACTATCCAACAGAAGTAAAGCAACTCGTATCCAGCCATGCTGGACCCTGTAGTAAAATATGTTTTCTATTTCCACTTAATACTTTTAGTAAAATTTTGGTTTATCGATATAATTGCCGACTTCATGCTTACAGCAATCTATAAGAATGTTATCACTGACAAGGTAATTCTAGTAGTAGTAGTAGTAGTATAAGTGTCCGACTGAAGGTAATGTTAACTTGAGTGTCAATGTAGAATCCAGAGAATCAGAATAAAACCATCTTACCTAAAAGGATCCGGAGTATAACGAAGATGATGTATTCCTCAGACGCTGCACAGATAACTGAAGCTACCATGGAGGTAAGGAGGGCAGACAAGAAGGGGGTCTTCCGGCCGGTAGACCAGCCCATCATTCCGAATATGAGGCCTCCAATCATGACTCCAGGACAGAAGTAAAGTATGTTTGTAATGATCGTCTGGCTGCCACATGCCTGGAAAATGGGTGGTTTTATAGTATAAAGCAAAAAGTATAGTTCAAACTTCAAATAAATGCAACAATGCTAATTCTATTTTCTTAAACTTAATTCTTTTCTTAAACTTCTTAAACTTAATTCTATTTTCGTTTTATGAAATTTATGATGAAAAATGAAGAAGATCAGGATTAACCAAAATGTTGCAACTTCGTGTCACTATAACGATAGCAAACCTGGTTATAATCAGACAAAGCTGTGTGGTTTCTGTTGATCCATTCAAAATCACCAGCACTCAAGTTCGACCTACACAGAGTGGACAGATCGTAGTGCACCATGTTGAATGAAGTTGAGCCCGATGTGTTATCACAGGAAGTTTCCGCTCCGTTAAGTTCCGTCTTCTTCAAACATTTGCAAGACTTACACCTCCAGGGGGCAGGGGACTCAACGAATGTCATGGACAGGTTTTGTACTGACACATACAGTGCACCACCCAGACCCAAACATAGAACCAGGAATATCTGTAGTTATGGAGGGGTTTTTATTACGATTTCTTTTTTCTTTTTTTTCTTTTATTTTCTCAAGTTTAGTTGTACCGCAACATAGCTATCGAACTATCGTTAAGGAGTCGACCACCTTTTTATCGGAATTTCCTGTTTTACTATGTTACTGGTTACTGATGGAGTAAATAGTGCCAACTAAATACAGTGATTCAACTAAACAATACACATTCTTTAAGTTCGAAAATAAATCTTGACCGCCTTCAAAATTTTTAAAAAACATTTAACCTAAGCGATTTCTAATTCTAACCTGATAGCGAGCGAATCCTCCAGATCTGCTAAGAATTTCATCAATCTTTAAAATTTGTTTCTCTGGAAATGTTGATTTTTTGCGGGAACTAGCGTTCTTCTCTTTGCTTTTCTCCTAAAGAAACGGATTCGTCCATTATCAACTGTTCAAATGTGTCAAATACATCCAATTTCTGTGTCGACAAAAACTTCGGACCGTTATAGTCTTTGTCGATGCAGAAATTGGTGTTCTGGGTTTAGAAACGTTCTGAGTGACTCTCGTATCTCCATCTATAAGTATAATAACGTCAATTGCACAAACAATCTTGAAGGAGAATCATCTGTGATTATAGACGCGTATCGACTATCGCCACACAAAAATGATGCCATAGTCATGCCACATGCATATAACGCAGCTAAAATTTCAAAATATACTCACAATCTCACTCTCCATCCTCTCAAGAGTTTCGAGATCGTTTAGTTGAGTTCCAATCAAATCCTCCGCAAGGCCCATAATGTCCCAAAAAGCATTGACATTGACTTTCAACAAGACCCGAGAGAGATTGGTTTGCTCGCTAACAAGTTAAACGTAACGAATTTTCTCTATCTGATTTCGAAGCAACTGAGTTGTACTTTCCCAAGACAACTCAGAATTCAGAGGATCGTGAGAAATAAAAAAAACAACTTGGAAACACCGCACAGTACCACAGTAAGCAGACTGTAGTGTAGACAAGATACACTCAATTAATCTGTATAACGAGAAAATCGACAATAATTAATCTGCAACGTATTTGTGGTATTGCATGGTTAGAACTGTACTATAACCACGCTGTATGTCACGAATAAATAAAATTGCCGGCGGGCAAGGCCGTTCTGGTAGCCAGAAATATACTTTTTCGCCGTTAATTGAGTCATGAATAATTAGATGAAACGTGTGGACATGTGGCAGGTGGTTGAGGGGGTGTAAAGGAAAATGTGTTATTTTTGTTAATTGACATGGGGTGCCGGAAACGGCACCTAAATTTAAAACAAACATGCCTTGAGAATGTTGGATGGTGTACTATAGCGCCATAAAAATTCTGAGTTGGTGCATAAAGTTTCAATATAGATTGGATCAGTATTGATGAAGGTGAAATGGCATACCATAACTATCATATGAATTATATTTTGTCTGACGAAATAGAGTGGTTATGAAATATGACCATAAGCATAACTATAAGCATAACTTTACTATAAGCATAATAAGATACTTATAAATAAATGTGGCAGATGGATCCTATGAATGAGATTTCATGACAATAACCTTATGATAACAACCTCATACTCTTCATATACTTATAACCTTATACTCTAACTTTCATTGGCAATTGGCTTTGTCCGGGTTATCAGGGCGAACTCATGCAAAGGAGACTACCCGTAATTTACCGGCAGAAACCCACCAGAAAATTGGTAGACATTTTAATAATAATCTTAGTAATCCTGGATTGGTCTCTAACCTACGTACCACATGCGACCTATATGATGGATATTGCTATAAGTAACCTAGCAGTTAAATGGTATTTAGCCACAATATTATAGCAATATTCGAGTAGTTTAATAACTGCCCACTTCAACTTGATAACTACTTCCAATATGCTCAGAGCCTAAACCAATCGACTCTATAAACCTCATATAATTTCATATTGCAGAGATTTATATGATTCCGATGGAGCCAAAATTGGTCTAAACTCATTTTGTGTGCTCAGTTATCCTCAAGAACTGAGCGATTAAAGAGTTAAATGGTAAAAGAGTTTAGTCATTTAGTTTTAAATACAATTCTGAGAATGAAACACTCCTTATAGAATCAAGGAAGTTAAGGAAATAAGGAACTCCCAGTTTGATTGCCTACATGTATAGTATGACTGTAAAAACATCTTGGAAGGTTCTGGATGGTCCGAAAAACTTAACAGAGTTTTTGCAAAACCAACAAGGAGGAAGTGATTCAAAAAAAATCTTAGCATAGAAAAATAGAAAAGCAAGCTGAGAATCAAAAACAGTCTTATGTAATTCAACTGTATTAGTTTTCAGCCAGACACAAAGCTGCTCACTAAAATGGATAAATCACGCTGTAATAACACCTGCAACATTCTGATAACATACTAGTACCATTACATGCATCGGCCCAAGAGGAAGGGGCCGGATATCAAATACCAATAACAATTGTTAAGGGATCTTGGGTACGTCAGTGGAAAGGCAGATTAGTTACCTGTTGGAGTGTGACGATAACGAAAGCGGGTTCTTAGCTTGCCCTGCAAGAGAGCGAGAGAGCAGGAAAAATACTGTCACAAAGGAAGGGGGAGACGAATGGCTAGAATTTCATAACAGACAAGGGGGCGATACACGATGCACCTAGAGGTCATGACCCTTAATTACACAGACCCGGTGAGACCGGTAAATGGCACTCGGAACGCTTCCTCAGTGGCACAATGGATCAGGCTCCTCGACTACTGCATGTATTCATCGGAGGGTATGGGAGTGACGGCCATGATTTGAACATTTCTTACGGCATATTTCATTCAGCCCCTTTTGTAGTATGTGTAAGTATATTAAAATTGGCACAATGAAGGTGATGGTTAAGGCAATCACGTCGATGAGATGTCACCTCAAATAGGTTCCAATTTGGGGTAATCTTGTGATTAATAAAGGTTTGGTCCACAAGACGTCATACAACTTTCTGTAACACATGTAGAAGTTGGTACACGTGTTCATCTCATGACTATATATACCGTTGAAATACGCTGCAGGGTGGCCACTCATACTTCTAGTACTAGGCTGTAGGGCAGGACTGCTTTGTGATTGTCTGATAAAACGTCTGTAACGCGCCAGCAGCGCTGCTGAATTTAATAAAAATTACTAAAAATTATCATGACAAAAATAAAAGTTAACTGAAGATATCCATATTGCAGTAGATAGAAAATAATTTAAACTTGCAAATTGGACCGGATCTTCATCTCAATGGCCCCAATAAAATTTCTATAATCTGTTGTAAAGCAAGCCTCGTCGGTCAACAGCAAAAACCTTTGAAAAATCTTTAGCGACTAATTTTCGAAAAATATTTCCGTACGGCTTTAAACAAATGCAATTTTTTTGAAATTTAAGATGCAACCGCCTGAACCTCTTTGCTATATACTGAAATAGTTCATAATAGTTAAAGTAAATAAATAGGAATTTTGCATATGATTATAAGATAACTTTGCGGCACTCTTCTCTCAAAAGTAAAGTTATAATACAGTACGACATAAGCATAAGGACTAAAGCAGTTTTCTAATATAAGTAATAAACACTGATTGTAAAACGATGAACAAACATGTGCAGCGTTCCGAAATGGAGATAAAAATTTCAATGTGTTACACTGTAAATTCATAGATATGCCGGCTGATGTAGTATTATAAGCAACTTTAATTCTATAAGCCAGTTAGTAAAATGTACATAATTTGTTAACATATACTCTTTAACCGCTCTGAGGCAGCAGCCAGAGTTATGTTATACTATGGCAAGGATTTATAAGTGTGATGAGCGCTAATTGACATACAATGTGATCAAGGAACTATAAAGCCGGCTATTATCGTCACGAAGCTCAGTGCCAAGGATTGGGACTACACATAAGTGTTAGATACTGTAAGTAACACTTAAAGTGTGGAGCTGTAATAGTGGCTCCTTGTCCGGGTGTATGTCCTCGTATGTCTCGGGTACGTGATAACGCAGGCACAACCTTATTGCCTTAATGACATTCATAAGAGTACAAGCTGTGAGATAATGGGGGATGCCTATAGTGCAGCCGGATTAGGATGTTTGGCGATCATGCTCATGGTGGAAGCACGTTGAATACTTGAAGTAATGAAATATTCGTAACGTCAAACATATAGTGCCCGAAATCCGGCGAGCACCAGCATAAGAGTACAACAAAAGACGGGATTTAGTTTTATTTGAGGTATCTGGGGTCAGTTGGTGGGGTTTCTAGTCTGTCATATAAGTCATAAAGCTTTGTTAAAATCTCGACCATCATACTATCATGCTGATATACGCTAACACATTGATTGCAGGGCTAGTCAATGGCTATATAACATATCTGCTATAAAGTACGGTATCAGTCATGACGTGTTAAATAAGGCTAAAAGCGATGAATTGCAGCTGTGAGTCAGACACTATTGTTCAGTAGGGATCGAGCTGGAGCTTTGCATGTTTTATCCCAAATTAACGAGCTCAAGAAGCCTGGTGTCAATGAAACTGTGATTTTTGTAGATCTGAATAGGAGTGCATGTATCAAATTTTTTTTCAACCAAGGCCTACGAAATTCATGGTGGGCCAGTGATTCTAGAATCATTCGTTTATGGTTTTGGACACCACTCGAGTTAATCGATGTACCTTTCAGGCTCGGGTTTCTCTCGAAAGACGAAAAGAAAAACTTGAAGGTAACTCCAAACACCTAGCGGGTTTGCCCGTGTAAATCTTCACTGTCGGCAGTACGCAAGACAAGATGATGATTAGCACATACAAACGAAGTAGTCAAACTATGGCTAGATCAGCATTGTCTTATTTGAGCGCCAGACCTGCATAAGCTGAACTTGGCATTATCTGTGGAGTGCAAAGTGATTACAGGAAGCCCCTCAAACTCAAAGCTAATTTATGAGCATCCTTGGCGATTTTAATTAAGGAAATTATTGGATTAACGATGCTCTAAAGTTGTTAAAGAGACTGAACTGCTGATTAAATGTCACTTACTCAGTGGATTTACACTTCAGGAACGCGTACAAAGACCCCCTAACTTATTCTATACTATAAACTGCCTTAGTCGGAGTTCAATAGCAACTCGAACTAACCGAACAATCACTATACATATACCCGTTAAGCGAGATTGGGATTTACACATCAGCAAAATAGGCTAAATGTGTTGAAAATTTGAACTTCGTCGGACGTGTATAACCAAGCTGACTCGGGGACCTGGCTCGGGATCGAACGGGAGTGGCGAATGTTCGGGGATTTGTTATCCAGCTGGCTATAAAGTACTTATACGGAGCTAAACCGTAAACAGACCTTATAACCGTCTGCCAAACATTCTTTAAATGGCTTAGCTAGAGTAGTAGAATGAATATTAACCAGTGGTCGAATAACCAACCTTATGAAATAAAAATTGGACGTAATTTGCATGCAGACTATGGGATAAAAATTACAGTTGACTAAGAGAGAAAAGACGAATCATCGATGTCGTTGTTTAGATGTGGTGATGGCGATGACAAGTTTATACCGTGAATTAGGTTTAGAACTTTAGAATTGAGCGATAAAATGATATACATGAAATAAAACAATAGCCGACAATTCTGAAGCTATCTTTAATGCACATGTATATCCCTGGAAATGTTTATTACATTATATAGACCGTCAAAATGTCGGAGCAAATGGAGCTACTGAAAGTAAAACTTAATCAAATGAAGTCCACGCAACTCGACATATCCCAGTATCGCACCTACTTGGTCGGGAAAGCCAGCACGTTATAGCATTATAACACACTCACGCACGGTTATAGATGCTGATAGATTGAGAATAACTTCCCCCCAAGTTCCGAATAAACAGCCTTGAAGTGCAATCGAGCCGCACGGCGGCCAGGAAACTGGCATTGTCAGCCGCCATTGTTTGTTGCCCTTGGCGACGAAATGCCAGGGTGGCGTGATTGTGTTCGAGCTTTCATTACTTCCTACAATTCTAGCTATGGTGAGTTGTCCGTTACAGGAAGTTGGATCAGATGATCAAGCTCTCCAGATCTAGTGGCTTGTACTTTTAGCAGCTGCTTTCGGAAGGTATATTTAGGATATTACAGTGTGATTATTCTGATAAGATGGGGAAAAGTACCAATAAATATTGATTTGAAGTCTTTGCAGACCAGTAGTTCAAAAGCCTCATTTATTTGACATGATGTAGAGATTGAAACTGCAGAAATAGTTTTCTTATGTTTCTTAGGAATCAAAACCAACCTTGAACAGCAACAACCAACAGAAAATGTTTTATCCGTTTCGGATGCAAAAATGGACATTTACGTAGGAGGACAAAACACATGAAATAAGTTCCATGGCCGATGATTAGAAAAATTAATGAGCATTATTAATATTATACTGTACTGGTGTTCAGATAATTTTTTAACGTACATCATCATTTCATCGATATCTGTTATTTAAAATTTTTGACTTGCTGCAGTCATCAAGGAACCTTATTTGTGCCTAATTCATCTATCAATAAAGAACCGAGGTTTCTTGATAACTGCGGGTCTACAGTTTTTGAATAGAAATTATCCGAACGGCAGGATGATGCCCTGTGGATTCATTCCATAAGCTCATAACTAGGACAAAGAGAGGAAAGGAAATAGTCTATCAGGGTTATTGAGCGACATAAATGTTGAGAGGGTCAGAGGACAACAATTTAAATTCTTTCAAAGGCATATTAGAACTTGATCAAAGTATGCATGAAAGCTGCATGGCTTTATTCATCGAGATAAATTGATAAAATCACAACTATTTATGAGTGAACTTAAACAATAAGTGAACAATTTAAAGCCAAGACGATAATTGATTCGTGAAGGATGTTTGTCTTTTGAAGTTGCACACTAATTAAGTCGTTGTAAAATAGTAAGGTTCGTGTGACTCACGATAAAAGTTGCTCAAGTTCACATCGTAAAAGATACAAATGCTTGAAGACGGGGAAGTGCAGCGGAACAAATTCACTGGCTGACGGCTAGAATTTGAGTGCAGTTTGACTCCAAAGCAACAATAGAAGTTCGGATAACACCTATGTAAATCTGCGGCTATATTTTAAAAAGCTAAAAATAATGGACTTCATGCACTTTTCTCTGTTGTTACCGTGCATGCGTTTTCACTTCTTGTGATTCTTTGTCCGAGGTACAAACAGTGCCACCCGCTTTTAAGGGGGCACAGTAAAATATTTTTTAAGCATGCCAATAATTGGCATCTATGTAGACTTCAAGAATAAATGAGTTCTATAGGCCGATTGGCGATGACTAAAAGTAGTATCGAAACTTTGGTCTTTAATTAGGCCTAGGAGAGCTGATAACATATGTCACGAAGCCCGCTGAAATTATATTTATATAGGTTCTAGTTGAGGCAAGATTAAAAACTAAGACAAGTAGGATATGTAAGTCGATGAGCACATACATTTCAGTATGAAAACTTGTACATTCAATCAAAATTTGAGCACATGTAATATTGTATCATTCCTATAATTGAACTTGATTAAAAACTCCAAAAGGCACCTCAACGGGTATTCGAACTTCGAATCGGAGCAGTCAATTATCTAGAACAAATGTATTATGTAACTCTTAATTGGTATGTGAGGCATATATACATACATTATTACATTTAAAGCTCGGTTTTAGTCCTGAAGGCAATAGATAATTATACATAACACGAAATAATATCTTATATAACATATAGCTTATATAATCTTAAAATTTGAAGTACTATATGTCTGCGATGCTTTTAATAGCCAAGTTGTTTAGATGATAACTACTTAACTACTGTACAGAAGCAATTTCAAGCAAGAACTTGTATCTTTGTTTCGACGCCCTATAACTGGATTCTGGTCAGCAAAAGTGGCAAAGAGTTGACAGTGAATGCTGAGACGAAGGAGTACGACTTATAGACATGTTTTGTGGAAAAGATTCGAAAAAAATTCGATTATTATTTTCAACTCACTTAGAGACTTGTCAAAATGATAATATTTTATATTAAGCTTTTAACAGGATCGATGAGAAAAGCTTCTATTCACTTATAGTTATAGTGCTACCAATTTCATTTCTTGACATCAACGAATGCTTGGGATGCCTCTTGAAGAAGATAATTGTAATTTTGATTATTTACTATTACTTAATTACAGTATGACGACATAAATATTCGTCACTAAGTTATCACTTTTTGCATGCGAAGCTTTAGCTTACACTTGACGGTTTACAACTTTGCATTCTTAGACCATTTTAGGTACTTCTGTGCTTCTTGCATATTTCTTCTTCTTAAAGATCTATATTAATAACAAAGTGGCTAATTGGCTGTAAATGCCAGAAGGCGGTTCCCTTAGTACTGAACAAATGCATACTCATGCATACGTTACTCATAAACAGTTAAACTGTGATTATATAAATAAATAAACCAGCACATCTAAATAAAGCTGAATAAAACAGTAAACTCTAGCCGCGCCTGACTTCATGCAGGTTGTACATCTGTCTTTTGAAAGTCCAAGTGGGTTTTCAAACTTGTTATTGACCCAAGAATAATCAGCAAACAAAACGCTCTCCCTAATTTCTACCTACGTGTCCTTAGCGGTTTCCCCTAATGTAATGGCATTGCGTAATATATTCCAAAACTCGGATATGATATATGCAGAGATCGGAAAGATCTCTGCAGTTCTCATTTTAGATTTTATGCAGCTTTCTCTTATACTACTCTGAAAAAACCGCGGTGCAAATGTAAAGAATGCATCATGATCCAATGTAAAAGGGTACTGGTTATTTAAGTAAATCTCGTGATCAGATTTGATGCCAAACATAGGCTGATAACAATCCCTCTCATCAGCCAAACTTGCATTTCAAATCAACTATCTAATTCATTCAAACACATCACACAAAAAGCGCGGAAAATTCCATGAATAGGCTATTGACAATGTTCCTTTGTGGGGCAAAACCGGAGGGGAGCAATGAGGAGGAAGTGGGGAACCACGTGGGACAACGCTGTATATATCAACCTCAATAAGCCCCAGTCAGTGGGGAGCGAGCCGAGGATGTAAAGAGCCAGGTATATCACACTTATAACGATAACATGAAACCTCACTTCATCAGTGAGAAGTTTGATGAAGGAGCTCAGTTCCTCTTTTGTGCAGCCGCTGTTCCAGGAGATGCAGAGGTAGTAGAAGGCAGGGCCGAAGTAGATGAAGAAGACTATGTAGGTATCCCTGAACGTTTCAGAGACAAAGAACGACCAGAAACTTTTGCGAACCCCACTGTGGTACTCGTCGTATGTTCCCGGGTACATCAACGAATCGTAGAACATTCCTTGGGAGCTGAAAAAGATGGTGAACGCCCACATTGACATCTTGGTAAGGACCACATCACCATAGGTGTGAAGAATGTGCATGCTGAGCCGGTAACTCATCAGGGCAACCAAGATATGGAGCAGTGTTGCCATGGCGATCAATGTGGAATCAGAACTCTCACGGAACATAAAAGTGGTCTCCCAGTCTGTGTGCTTGTGCAGGATCCAGTTTTCTACCGGGACAAACACGGCTGCCATCATGACTAGAATGGCAGAGAAGTATCTGTTGCCCCATACGTCTGTCTCGTGAGATATCTGCCTCCTGGCACAGGCGATACAGAAGCCAACTGTAGCAAAAACCCAAACTGGCTCCAGGACAAGCATATCGACCTAAAGTAAAAAGGCATTTTAAATGAAAGTTTTATCAATCTTATTATATTAAGTCTTATCAGAGAAACTGGAATTCATTTCAGTACCATAATGAGACCAATACTTAAATAACCATCTGCTGCTCCTCCAAATTGACCTGAATGTCAAATTAGTTCTGTAGTAAGAGTCCGAGGCACCCTGGTGCCTCATCACGGATGTTATGCTGGTATCCCCAATCGTTTTTGTATTTCATTCGATATCCACTTTCGTGTTTGGCCCTTAACCCAAAGGCCAAATCGTCAGCCCCATGATATTTAATTGTGTCCCTATGATCTATTCTTGTTACATTTTGATAAATATACTTCTTCGATGAAAGTTTCAAATCAAATCAGCTATAATGCTTACTTTTTAAGCATGATTCTTATTCACTTTAAAAAGTCAATGTATAAAAATGTACAGGATAGGCCAACGATTTTTTAACCCGCTCTGAATATTGTAGACTCACGTTGCGGCCCATTTTCAAATTTGAAAAATTTCTGGCCTGACAACTTCAGAAAAGTAGATTGAAATTGTCAAAATCAGAGAAATACAAATATACTTTTCGTATTTAAACGAAAATTTTCTTTTTCTTTTTGAACAAATCAATGGTTAAAGCGCATTTAACAGTAAAACTTAAACAGAGAATAGAAAAGGTTTAGCCGGGAAAGCGGACCAACTGATCCTTATTCTTTACTGATCCTATGCCAATGTGAAAAGTTAAAAACTACATGTACGGTACAGAAAATTAATCCAATTTTAAAAAAAAAATCTTAGCTAAACAGAAAAGCTAAATTTTGACGAGATTATATCCGTCTACCGTTCTAACGAAACGAGGTTTGAGTTACGACAAAGACAATTAATCTCTAACTGATTAAGCAAATGGTAAGTTCTTATTCTTCATAATTAACAACTTAGCTATTTTTCTCTGCTGACTTGAAAATACGTTACACGAAAAACGCATCTTTAAGTATATACAAAGGAAAGACACAAAAAGCCCAAAGGAGACCTATCCTTACGCGATTGTCGCGGAATTGAAAGCAGAATTTTCATTTCACGTCCAAATTTAATGAAAGGTTCCGAAAATAATTTCATGAAAGGTTAAGAACCACTCTGCCGGTCGAGAATTGGGTCATAAAGTAGTTAAACAGTTTTGTTGTCTGAAATGTGGCAGTTCATAATCGGATCAGGAACAATTTGACTTTATATGGTGATGATAAAAGTCCATCCATCTTTTCGGAAAGCTTCGAACCTCCTCGACTCACTCAATAAATGAAAAGAAAAAGCATGTGTATTTGTATATTGAAGCCCATTGATATGCAAATTTCAGATCACTTGAAGCTCTCACATGTAAAATCTAGTGCCATAACCGTCTTTTAAAAATTCTTGTATTGAATTTAAGCCCTAAAACAGTGAATAATTATTACAAAAGATTGACAATAATATATCATAAGAGTTTCAAAACTTAACGACCACCGGAAAAGAAAATATGTTGTTTGACTATTTCAACACTACAAATTTAACCTACGTAGTAACGTATTCATTATGTTTAATTACTATTAGTCCACAGCATTTCACTTGAGCCAATAAGACAATATCAAAATAAAAAACTTTTGACATGCGACTCAAACAATTATCTGATCGAAAGAAATGGCCACTACAGATATAATACCACTCAAACCAACTAAACGTGTAACACCCAGCGAGCAAAGAGCTAGTAAAGCAGAGTAGAACGAGAAGTAGATCAAGCAACTAAAGCAGAGTAGAACGAGAAGTAGATCAAGCAACTTTCTGCAAAGGCAGTTATAGCTGGAGGTTAACCTGTTTAATTCAAATTATGCTTGATCATTCAAATGGTTCAATCGTGGTTGTAGCTTCATCTGCAATGGGCTGTTACACATGACACCAAATTATTCACACAGATTGACTGTTAAAAAGATTTTCTGTTGCTGCAGAAGGACCTCTACCTTAACTGGTCACGAACAACATGAATATTCCCGACCCGACGCTTGCGACTAGTTAAATCATCTTCCCAACAGTTAAACTTCGGAACTGCCCTTCCTATCCAGTACTGAACCTTATACAGGGTCTTTCCAGCAAGGAGTTATGGTATCTAACGGCCTGAGTCGATTAAGACACATCGGCAACATAGTCTCCAGACCTCTAGAATTAAGACGCTATCATGGATGTTATATGCATCTCAAACTCTTAGCAGGACTGTGTAAAGGACGTGTAGAGGCGTATACTTGTAGAGAGTATAGCTCTGACAGTGTCTGCAGGGGTACTCTCTCTAGCTCTACACGTCCTTTAAATGTCCACTACAGGTCCTTTACAAGTAATTAGAAGCTAAAGCTGGAGTATTGTTGACCGGTTTGGGACCCTGATAAAGTGACACACTGTTATAATATAGGGTATTTTGAGAACATTTACCAGCGGAGTGGGTGTTCTGCAGCATTTGAACTATTAGGGAGGCTTTGACTGCTAAATATAATGTCAGTACCTTACTATAACGCAGACAGGAAATCTAAATCATCTTGATGACGAAGAAAATTAATCAATATCCATGTTGTTGTCCTACGACAAGTCATTTGATGTCCAACGAACAAAACTATGGAACAAATTAGTGCCTTGCACGATTTAAGCTGCTTAGACTTTCTTTTCATTTTCTAACACCGCGGAATTTTGAATATGTCATGGGGATAATGTGACAATGACTGAAAAAATTCAGTGGTTTGATAGACAATTGTACAGTTCATTGATAGGGAGGGGTGAGGGGCAAATTAAAAAAGCTCTATATCTATTATGGGAATTTTAGGGTCCCTATTGAGTTTTTCAGATATAGAATTTTAACTTATTTTGGACCTTTTCAGTTGCATGATACAGTAATCATGGTAATATCATCGAATCTACTACGTACGTTTACCACTATAAAATGCATTTTAGCATGATTTTCAAATGGTTTTTGATCAGTTTGGGAAAATTTAATCATAACTATATCTATATATATCTATATATCTATTTTGGGAGTTTTAGTGTCCCTACTGAGTTTTTTCTGAGTTGCCCCCCCCCCCCCCCTTTGATTTTTTAACGATTTTAGTATTTGAACTCAAAGAGTAACAGGTTGAGCAAAATATTATTATATAAACCGCGTTTAATTTGTAAATTGAGGTCAAGGTTCGCATTTCCTTGACACTCGATTTCTATAGTACTATAGTACCAATTACCAATGGTCAGTGTATTCGCTCTGGACCATCTATATACTACAGTAAAATTTAACCACTGCCTTGAGATTCGTCATTCGCTATTCGTTATTCGTAAGTTTTCAATCGCAATTCGTAATCATAATTCGTAATCATAAATCATCATTGTTAATCGTGAAATATAATTCGTAACTCGTTACGAAGTGGACTTCGGAGAAGTCAATGCTAGTTATTTATTTCTTCTTTTCAGCAACCTTTTCTTCAATCTGCGGTAAGTAAATTTATATCAACAAACATATCAATAAATCTTTATTTCGCAACAATACTTTGACTTGGGCCGGTAATACCGGCATAAGTCAAAGTATTGTTGCGAAATATGGTATTTGTTAACATGATGTAAAGTTTAATTGTTATAAGTGGTTTGGTCAACAGTTTAAACATTTAATAACCTGTTTTTTAACCGACTGCGCATAAACAATTGTCACTTTTTTCTAGTCGCTATTCCACTTCTCATCAATACAAAAGTATTTTTTATTGATATTTGTATTCCACTTCTCATCAATACAAAAGTATTTTGGCGCTCCTCAGGAGAAAGTACGGATTGTTTCGACGAGAGGCTGAAAAATGCCTCACTACAAATAGTAACAACAAGCGAGGGTGAACTGAAATCAACAAACTGGACTTCGGGAGAATCGTATGATCTAAAGTAAATGCGTGAGACTGATTTTTATACTTTTATTTGATTTTGCTGATTTTTATACTAAGTAAAGTCAAAAATATATTTTTTCTTTTTATTATTCGACCCCTTGGACAATGAACATACGCGGCAAGCCCTACCTAGCAAGAAATGTGCCATTTCTGCACACATACAGCGGTAGAAACCTTTTATGGAAACCTGGCGACTGTCTTAAGCATTAAGATTAGAATATTGCTTTCTGGGGACAAGAAACATCATATCTAAATTCTATTGATGATTAATATAAGCATGGTTAAGATTTTCAAGGAAGATCCCGGCTATTTAGTAATGGATATGTTCAGGTTCCATCTAGTCAGATGACATTTACACACATAGATTTATTCTGTGGGTGGATCAGTTTGAAAAGACTGTAAATATTTTGAATAATAATAATTTTGTCATGTTGATGTACCGTCAAGTAAGCAAGTATACCCTGTACAGGCCTGTATACCCTGTACACCCCTGTATACCCTATACACCCCTGTATACCCTGTACACCCTTGTATACCCTGTACACCCCTGTATACCCTGTACACCCCTGTATACCCTGTACACCCCTGTATACCCTGTACACCCCTGTATACCCTGTACACCCCTGTATACCCTGTACACCCC